>JXWZ01001249.1:0-18235 GCA_000956215.1 Anopheles farauti No. 4 | reverse complement strand
AATGGGTGAATTGACGTTGAACATGGGATGTGATTTTAAGATTACGCTAGATACTTCTCTCAGTTCCAAGGTGGGTCTGGCGGTCCAAGCGATGGCCCCATTTCCACTCCCTAGCAGACGTACGGATGTTATATTGAAAAAGTTGTGATTTTGTGCCAATTATCTTGTAAGCCAATACATTCCCCGGTATAAAGAAAAAAAACAAGCACGCACACACACATGCATATGCATTGATTACCGGTATTGATATGATAAAGTGATAGACAAAAGCGATTTTAATAATATCGAATACTAATCCCCGTGAGTAAGAGAGAACGAATCATACCGTTTGCCTTAGTTGGAGAGTGTCAAAACAGTCACGAACGGGCTCGGTTGATGCATACGTTTTTCGTTTCCGACCATACTTCTGGACCTGTTTGTAGCGTTTAGTTCCTTTCCACAGACCGGATCGGCACAGCAATCGGATAGAGATAAGGAAAAACTGATCGACTCGACAATCGGAATGTCTGTGCGGTTTTAAGACTTAATGTCTCGTCGCATAATTAGCAATCGTCTCGTTGTCCGTAGCAATGCCATTTTATTCAAAACAGGCCTTTCAGTACTTTTCCTCTTCTTGTTCTACCTTGGTGCGAGTGGGGTTAAACTACTGTTTAAGTATGCGATAGTTAAGACAACCAGTATACCTGTGACTAAACACCCAGGTTGCATGAGAACGATGATAATAGGTGCTGATGGGTGAGCAGTGGCGCGAACGTGATTTGCGTGCATTTTATAAAATTACACCTTTTTACACATTAAGACTTCGCATTAGATAGACGCGCACGCGCACGTACGTTATTGAATTGATTATGCTGCGTTTCTCCCACCACGTCCCTTCTCTTTCGGAAACGCACACCGAGTCTTTTAGCCAACGCACGCAAGCACATACTCTAATTACCTTGAACGCGTAACGTCACATAAAAAAGCATACAAACTAAAACTTACTAATATATGAATTGCACTCTTTAACGCGGCCGCAGGGGGGAAGGCAAAACAAACCGAAAATCGAACGAAGCAAGAGAGCAATCAAAATCATTTAACACTTATCTAACTCACTTACGAGATTTCTATTTTTCTACAACGCATCTTTTATCGCTTTGAAAAGATTAGCAACGGAAGCTAGGTAGAATTTTAACGAACGAAAGAATGGAATTTGACATTTGTTACTCCTTTTTGGCGAGCCGACCTGGGTAGTACGGAAACGTCAGATTTGACAGCACGATATAGCGTGAGCGCGGAAGATAGAGAGAAAGAGAGGGAGAGAATTAACGAAGCACTAGGTTGAGAGATATTTAGTTAGAATTGAGAGTTTTTTCATATTGCTGCTAGACTATTATTGCTTGAAATTTCAACCTTTCTACGGATGAGACACACACACGCATATATTCGGTTGTTAACGTTTTTATTCTCCATCTCCATGGCTTGGAATGACTAGTTAGATTTTGATCGACGAATCATTCCAAACTGACCGAGGTACCGGCGCTTTTAACAGTTGATACTTTTATACGAAACTAATGCATGCTGATACAATGACTACTATGACTGTGTAGACGAACTTACTAGAACTAGAACGCCGCACGAGAGCATGAGAGAGTGAGATGGAAAAAGCGAGCGAGAGAGCGAGAATCCTCACAGCCTTACATGCAGCGCATTCGCTGTTTTCGGAACCGAACGACTGTTATTTGCCAACTAGCCAATAATCCCTGCCCCAGCCAGTTTGTTTAGGTGTAGGCAATAGTTAGCGCCTAGGAAATATTGATGTGTGTAACGCTCCCTTCGCACCTCTCCACCATCCCTCCTTCCCGCCACCACCAACCTAACTCGTTGACAGCTTGACAGTAGACAGTAGTGGCAACGTACCCAGTAAATATGTACACGAATTCCTGTTTTTGTCGCTTTTAGAACCTGATCTGAAATGTCCGAGATTAGACTGAAAGTCCGTAGGTAAAATCATTTCCACAACCGTAGCAGGGCAGGGTTGTCAGTATGAAACGAGATGCTCCGGGACGCACGACGACGTTCTTGCACGAAAGTGTCCGATGGTTAACACACCCACCGTATGCTCCGCCTTAAGCCCCCGTCCCTTCAAGCTACCCTATTGCTAAACAAGTCCTTCGTTTTCTCCTATTCCACGAGCTATTCCGATTTGATTTTTTTCGTTCGTTTGTATGACAAATTTCCCGTGTTTTTTTATCTTCCTTTATACTACAATCGGTACCTTCATATCTTTATTTACCAACATAGTTAATAGTACGTTGATGGATATACGATAGATCAGATAGGTCTGATGCATTTGCCTGAAGTATTCAATCGAGCGTGTTTGCCACCCATTAGTGCGTAGCGTAACATTTATAGAATGTTTTTGTTTTTTACTGCAGTAAAGTACATTCTTTTGACATTTCACACCAAGCCTAGCAATATAGACCACCATTTTCAAAACTTCCCCTCACACAACAGCAAAGTGTGTAGGCGAGTGTGTGCGCGTGTAAGAGTATCTCACACTCGCAGCCTTAGCAAGCCACCAAACAAACAAGCGTACGAGCTGAAGGTGAGCTAACATTTGCTAACATTCGTAGTGTTCGCTACCCTTCACCTGTAGCTTACCTTTTTTTTTCAACCTTTCCCCGCTGGCTTTAGCCATCCCACCAACGATTGGTGCTGTGGATTGTCGAAAGTAATGTGATAGTTTCTATTTTGATTTTGTCATTCATTGTCATTTTGTCTTTTAGTTAAAAATTCGTTTAAACATCAGTTTTTATCAACTTGTTTTTCATCATCCTATTTCAACTTCTGTCTTGAACTTTATTCTTACCTACCCTGTCCTATTTTCTTTCTATTTTATAAATCCTGATCTGATCCTTATGAATCCTCTGTTAAAAATCCTTCGACATCCCAACACAATTCTTCTCTAGGTTTTACGTTTAATTAGCTCAAATTGGATGCATTCAAGTTGACAAATTTACTTAAATCTATACACAAATACACGAAAAAACCCGATCCCGCAAAAAAAAAGAAACAAAAATCAAAAAAGAAGCGAAAACCAAAACAAACCAAATTGGATAATCGAAAACTAATACGAATCCCCACAACCGAACGATAACAAAACAACGTATTAAAACACATACACACATACACGCAAGCAAAAAAAAAAACAACCATTCGAACAATGTCATTAAATCTGGCCATTTGTTTTTCTTTTTTAATTGTAGGATCCCCGGTGTGGAAGCCTAGAGACATGATTAGTTTAAGTGACGCCCCGTCGACATCACGTAAAGATGAGAGTAAATAAAGCCCCTTTCGTTTCGCTCGTTACCACACCGACGCATCCTATCAGACGCAAACGGCATAAGTCCGCAAAAGTCAAGCGCTAAAAAGAAACTTAAAAAAAAAACCGAACAAACAAAACGCAAAAGGAAACTGACGAAACCAAACTTGCTACCCACAAGGTCTCCTTTCCCGTTTTTTCCCCCGTTCTCGATTCAATTACTCGGTGCGAGTTGGTTCCTGGCGGACACACGCACACAAGCGTACATGCAGTGAAATCCACACGAATGCCCGAGTGGACGCGAGATTAGTTAGTGCAAGTGGTAGGAAGCAAAACAGCCTGGCGAGGGAAATAGGCCGGTTGGGACGTGGCCCCCGGAGTTGGAGCGTTTTTTTGGTACTCGGTTTTTGCTAGATCCAATAGTCCAAGTTATTACGAAACAAAAATCTCCCACCCCGGGAGTATTAATCATTGAATGATAGCTCTCCACATCCGGTAGACATTCGGTGCGGAGGCTGGATACGCCAACCATACATGGTCAACTACATCCTCTTTAGCCTGATGTCTCAGACACCTGTCTCCAGGGGTGGAGGTAAACTAACTAACGTTTAAAAACCGATTAGCCATAATCGATCAGCATAATGACTTCATTTCTTCGAAAGCAAAACACCGGCAGGAGCTACCAGGCAGATGAGCTGAGAAGAGTGAAGCAGTGAAAGCGCTAGGGACGAACGATAACAATTTTCTTAACTCACAAACCAACACGCTAGTAACGTTGTTCGTAGACACTTGAACAACCGAAACCGAATCGTTTGTTTGCGGTAGCCCTCGCGATGTGCCTCGGGGATATCGATGTGGGATGGATGAAAACAAAAAGCGACAAATCGTAGCGAGCCGGAGGAGAGGAGCGATAGAGAAGCGGCAGTAAATTTAAACTCGTAAACGTGTTTGTATTAGCAGTAACGTGGCACGAAGCTGACCGAACGGATATGTGTCGAACTAGAATTATATAGTGCAAAGAATTAATATGAAACTTAAGCGAACGAACGCGCGGAACGGCGTCATGAGACGGAACTGGGGACATTCGGAAACACGCTATCACGCTGTGCAGAGGTTGATAGAGCAGAGGCGGAAGGATGACGAGGATGACAGCCACTGAAAACAGGACGTGGAAAACAGTACGTAAAAGACTCACTCGCTGCATCAGCATGGACACTTCCTCTCTTACAAAAAGGGTGAACAAAGAAAACAGACTCTAGATTGAAACGCTGCTAACGGCTAGGAAGCAACTACTTGGTAGGACGCGTGTGTACGATGGTGAGACGTAACAGGGCAAGCGTAAATAGTGCAGTAGTATTTAACATAAAAAAAACACGTTGAAGGAAAGAAAGCGCAGAGTAAGACGACGGAAGACGGAGACGTTGATGTTTAGAGTTTGTTTTTACTTTTTTGATCATTTTTAAATCCTAAACAACCAAACTAGAGTTAAAGTATAATTACCTGTACTAATCGAGTGACGCTGGCGAGAGACGAATGCACGGGAGGCGCAACAGAAGCTCCTCCATTCCGTGAGTGGAGCGTTAATCGAACGAACGAATGAGGGAGGGTGTGTGGTTGGCATTCACTCCCTATCGAAAACTACTTCTACTTACTACCGAGAACGATTCGTACCGCGCAATGCTTTTCGGACCGTGGGTGTGTGTATGTATCGTTTTAGCTGTAGGACTGTTTTTTCCATTTTTCTCTGTGTTCTCGGCTCTTGCTAGGGGCAAGATGTTGCTATTCATCGTCGTAGCTCACACACACACACACACACACATTCATAAGCCCCGTTTATTGGACACAAATACTCAGATACACAGGCTCTGTTTTATCTTCCAACAAATCGACGACCTCTAGCGAGGCAGCAAACTAAACGAACTGAGGCGAACAATGTGTGGATGCTGCACGAATAGCAATGATTAACACGAAGTATTTAAAAAAAAACTCATACACCGTACGCAAATGTTGTAGCCCAAACTAGCAAAAACACATTCACACATACACACACACACAACCACAGCAAGAAGCAGAACACGATAGCAAGCAAATCTATACTACATTTACGATGAGATAAAGGGAATTGAATTTTATAACAAACAAAAAGAAATTTAAAAAAATTAAGCCAAATTAACAGATAGCGAGAGGTAAACAACTAAAGCAGATACATTTAAACCCCCTCCAAACACACGCACACACACACACACACACACACACATACATGCACTCAGACTGGGTTGACGCAAGAGGCTACGGGAAGGTCTGAAGCCCGGCCAGAACAGAAGCAAGCGCTCTCCGGGTTTGTTTTTGAAAGAAGGTGAAATAATATAGGACAGCCCAAACCACAGTAAGCAACATTACAACCGATATAAGAAAATCTATACAAAATTACTTAAAAAAAACGAACACTACTAAGCTACTAAATACTAATGATTATTATGATTACTACACTCACATTCCCAGCCCAAGAGACATCACACAAATACACTAACGTACAGGTGACAGGTAGCAGAGAGGCAGCTGAAACACCCTCACACAAACACGCAAATAATGCGCAAAATGGCACGTTTATATTGCGAACCACTTTAAAAAAAAACGGATGCAATATTTCACAAGTAATGAGTTTAGTTGTTTGTAGAAAAATGTTTTATATTTTATTCGGGCATTTTTTCCTTTAAAGATACTTTTACTTTTCTGTTGTTCTGTTTTCCAATTCGCTTGCCTTACTAGAATGGTTTGATACGTTATCCGATCCCATTATGCCATACTTTCACGTTCGACTGTTGTTCTGAGTTATTTTGAAACCATTCATAAACTCGTTACTGCACCCGAATGAATCGAATATAGGAAAATCAACCACGTACACTATCAATTAAGATACTTGCAAAACTACACATACTTAGAACAAATGCAACACAAGAAAAGAAACGTTGACAGTTGATAGAAATATATTAGTTAATAATCAGAGGAACAGTAAGTAGCACAGGGCGAAAACAAAACAGTGGGAGCACGAATGAGATGAAAATCCCACTATTCACACTATTAATTTCCAATGTGCCATTTCCCCTCCTCCCTTTCCCCCTCTCCCCCCAAGACATACCATGGCATACTAGGGGGTTTTAAAACCGTTCGGAGTAAAGTTTTGTTCAATTAACGATGCCGATCGAGCATATCGTCGGTCAATCGATTTCGTTCGTTGTTCAATGTGTCGCGTTCAATTTGATAGCGTTTATATCGGTTGCATCCCGAACCATTCAATACAGAGGTTGCTGGGTTCGTTTGGGGTTAACTTCGAAGATCCGCGAAGATTCGCGAAGATCGTTATACAAAATATAGGAACGAATTAACAAGCTCTTCCAGGCTCTTCGCAACGCGCACGAGCGGAGGCGAGGTTTCCGTTTTTTTTTATATCGTCAGTATCTGTTGTGTCTCCTCCTGAAGTACTCGTAAAATCACACTCAACACACTTACACAAATCTTGCTCTTCGCAGTTCTTGCGCATAGAATGGCTGGTAGGGCAGGTTCCGAGCAGATACAGTAATCACTCCTCCCCTGCAGCGAAGGGAAGCTGCAAATAAATCATACATTTAAACCCTGTGCCAATTATTGATAAGAATTACTAGCTCGATCGGTCAAGATGGCGCCGACACCGTGGGCATTCGAATTCCGAAGTGGATGCAATCGTTGTTGTTTTTTTTTTTGCATGAAGCATGCAAAGTGTGCAAAACGGCATACGAAAAAAAAAACGAAAGGAAAATTTCAAATGACACAAAACCAAACATAACCACACACCCACACACTGAAGACGAATTTCCTAGGAAAAATACGAAACCAAAACGCGGAGCAAAAACACCTAGCCAAATGTGAGTGAAAACTGCGGCGCTAGCGAAGCAAAGGAGAGCAAGGGAGAGAAATGAAAATGCAAGCGCGTTCTTTGTATACTTCCCGCGTTTTCCCTGTCCGTACTTTTGTTGACGAATCGCGCAAGCGTTGGATAATGTACTAACTAACTAACTAAATACTCATTTTACCCGCAAAACTAACTCTAAGCGCCGGGACTTGCTCGGCACAAAAAAAAAAGAAAAGAAACCCACTCCTAGCAAACAATCCTCGTGCGGCCGGTAATGGACGGTCGGGTAGACGTGTGCGCATGGTGTAGGGAGTGAAGTCTAGCTAGTTGAAGTGTCAACCGGTGCAAGATGCAAGCGAAACCAAGCAACAAGAAAAAAAACACGAAAGGATGAAAAAAAAACGAAATAAACGAAGCGTACACCATCACCAACACACACACACTCAGACACGGTAGCAGTGTCTACTGACACACTGACATACCGCCAGGCACGATGCGGTGCCGTCAGAAGTGGGAAAAGAGTGGGAGAAAAGCGAATTCGGCAGACGCGGACACACTTTCCTAACATTCTTGAGTTGGATTTTGTACTCCTTTGGAAATGTCTAAGTATTCAATAAAGGTAATGTAAACACACGCACACAACACACTCACACTCACACTCACACACACATACACTAGAACATACACTCTAACACGCCGACACAATCCACTAGCGATTCTGAACAGTAGTGGATCAGCTGAAATGGAATCGAAAAATGGTATCGAAATAGAGAAACTTAACTAAACTAAACAGCAGATTTATGGAGAAGAAAGCACAATACTAACAGACATACACTGAACACTCAACACACACACACACACACACACACAAACTCACAAACACGAGCAAACAAAACCAAACAACAACCAACAATGTTCTGAAGTCGTTAAGAATATATATTCGGTGTGTTTGTTTTATTTTCAAGAAAGAAATAGAGTGGGTGATAAATGTTGGAGGCAAGTATGTAACGGTTTAAAAAACATTTCATGTTGTTTTCAATGATAAACTAGTTTTGTTTGATTAAAAAAAAATCGAGAACACGTCTACAAATCTCGTCGCTACTTTGTTGTACTTTCGCGCGGTTTCGCTTGTCGCTGCGCCGTGAAGGTGTGCAATCGAAGCTAATTATGCGAAGAATTTTGTTCACGCGCACAAACCAACAAAGATCTCAACGTGCGCAAGGTTCTCCTCGCTTATGAAAGAAGTAAAACTCTCTCCATAGTTATCATAACAACCATACCAACAATTTTCCACGTCACGTAAAGTCTTCAGAGAGAGAAAAAAACAACAATGAATCATACGCGTTGTATTATCTTCACGGTCGCATTGCTGCTGACCGTAGCGCTATTCTACAGTGCAGGTAGTGTTCGCTTTGTTCCCAAAACATTAAGCCCAACATCATCAACCGATCGTTTCCTTCTCCGATTCCTGCTACATCTTACCGCAACCACCGTTGGAATTTAAAGAGAACGAAGTGTACGACGCAAGCGGAACGGCTTGCACTGAGACACATTGTAATACACCTTTTCCAAACACCCGATTGCGCATAAACAGATGTGTGCCAGGATGGCTTCGTGTTGAACGGGAACAAGGTGTGCATTCCGCATTGCCAGCGTGCACACCAGGTGCTATTATTCATCAGCATCACCTACTTTGTATGACATTGTACGCACAAAAAGGCGACTCGCCGTTGCGCCGTGAAGGTATGCAATTATGTTGCATTACAATAATTCACACAATATGGAAACAAAGTCTCTCGCTTGTTTTTAATCAAATCAAGCTCCAAACAAAGAACCATTGATTATAAAAGAAGAATAACGCTTGTTTGTCGCAACATACATCACACGACAACACAGCGACTACATCAGTTTCATCTCAGCAAACTAGCTATGCAGCTTGCGCGTGGAATCTCTGCCATGGTGGCATTACTGCTAATTTGGTCGGTCGCCTACACTGCGGGTAATATAGTTATTGTTGTACTATTATTTTTCTGTTTCATTTTAACATATTCTAATACCTTTCTCCTCCAGCCTCGTGCCTTACTCCTCCAACTGAGTGTGGCGAAAATGCAGTCTACTCCGAGTGTGGGACGGCCTGTCCGCTGACCTGCGCCAAGCCCGAGGTTGGAGGCTGCACTAAACAGTGCGTGAAAGGTTGCTTCTGTAAGGAGGGCTACGTGTTGAACGATAAAAATGAGTGCATTCTGCGGTGTCAGTGTCCGCGTACTTATAATAAATACTAGAGACCTTCAAAGCGAGGGCAGAAAATAGCAACAATAAATGTTTGAAATATACGAATGATATTGTTTTAATCTACACAAAATTGTAACGTTTGAAAGATTTATATTGTTAACAAGAATATCTTTTTTTACTGCCTGTTTTTATATTTATACGTAAATACAACTTATTTTTTACATTTTAAATATTTCACAGGAACTCTAGAATAAATCTACACTACAAGCACATTTATAACCGAAAATTTATCCCTACCCGGACAAACAAATGTGGGAAATACAGCGCTTTTCCTCCTATCCTGAATATTTTACGCATTTACTACAAATTATACCTCGTAATCGGACGGATTTCTCTTGCAAATTTCAACTGTCATGTTGCGATCACAACCTTCACGTCAGTTTTCGACCTAAAAGATACCTTAGTTTACTTTGATCGACTGAAATGTATCAATTTTTTTAATCTGCCCACCTTACTAACCACATTTGGTGACTTGATCGCAATCGAATGACTTGGACAATACAACGTGTAGTTCGGACGTGGATTAAAACGCTATATACTGCTGAAAATACCCAATAAAGTCATTATTCATGCGCATAAAAAATGTTTTTTTTTTAACATAACGCATTTAATAGCATATATACGTACCATGATCTGTTCATGACACGTGATAGAGTATTCCTTCACGAAGAGTTTGCGCTTTATCGATCACGCATAAAGACATTCCTGCCATCTTACCTGCCTATCTATCACGCGTGCGTGTAGGCCATCTTTCAAGAATAGATCTCCAATGACGGACACAACGGTCGACGGTGACTATAAAAGAAGTTGCAACTGGATGCAATGATCATTCAGCAATTAAGTGAGGCAAGTCAAGTTCACTGTCAACCGTCGATCAACATGAAGTTCACATCCACCGTCACCTTCCTGGCCGTGCTGGCGCTGGCACTGCAAACCGTGCTGGGTGGTAAGCAAAACTGGAACCAGTTTGGTGAAACCGCTGTGCCAAAATGAGTCCATTTTTTCTTGCAGCCTGTCCATACGTCAAGCCGTACCCTGACCCGCATCCGCTGTGCGGAAAGAACGAAGTGTTCCTGGAGTGCGGCTCAGCCTGTCCGAGAGTTTGCAACGAGCCGCAAAATAGAGTCTGCACGCTTCAGTGCGTGGCGGGATGCTTCTGCAAGGAAGGGTACGTGCGCGAGCACGAGGGTGGGTTGTGCATTCCGGAGTGTGAATGTCCGTGCTACTAGTTGTGATAGCAAATAGAACGTCACTCCAGCTTTGGAGATGCGCAAGAAATAGGATCACGTTGTGTCGAATGTGCATCATGTATCTGGTGCGATATCACATCACATGGCTTTCTGTTACGCCTCCGCACTCGTTATCAACCTCTAGCCTGCGGATGCATCTGCTGTATAAAACAGCATCAATCCCTGACAGTCACCAGTTAGTCTCTGCTCCGGACGTATCAAGATGAAATCCACGCAAGTACTCTTGGCTTTGGCTGTGCTGGTGCTGACAGTGATCACCGTCAGTGCAGGTAAGTAACCGAGCAGTGACCATGGAGAGATCACAGCTTCTAATCCGTTTGGGCTTCACTCGCCGAAAAGATTATTGTGGTTCGAACGAACACTACAAGGAGTGTGGAACTGCCTGCCCGAAGATCTGTGCGACTCGCACTGACAACGTTATCTGCACCGCCAACTGCGTGGAAGGTTGCTTCTGTGATCCGGGATTCATTCGTGTTGTCACCGGTGGTCGATGCATCCCAGTAAGCCAATGTCTGTAAAGTTGCACTTTCATGGAAGTGATACTTAAGGAATTGAAGCAAGTTCCTCTATTAGAACCCCTGGAAGTTGTACATGAATTATCGCATTTAATCTTCATGTCGGAGGCAAGGGCTATAGGACTACAGTTAATAAACAATGCTGAAGAATAAAATTCAATGTCGCCTGGTGCTCTGTTAATTCAATAACGCGTTCAAATTTCAACCTTAAAATCTGGAACTTAAACAAACATCAACGCAGTAGCGAAATGCATTGCCGTGCTGATAAGAATTACTTGCGGCTTAACGAATCGGCAGTGTGAAGAACATGCTTCGTCACCTATAAAATCGACCGTTGGCGCTTCGATCTTCATTCCTCAGCCATGAAGTCTCCACTGGTACTGTTGCTGCTGGTTGCACTAAACCTCGCCCTGTTGTCTGTCGGCAACGGTAAGTAGTGCTGCGCGAAGCGAACTGCTCGCAACACCGTACTGAACGCTTTCTTCGGCTTCCACCTACCACAGCGTACCGCATGTTATGCGAACCCCACGAGTATCCCAGCAGTTGTGGCACCGCGTGTGAGGAAACCTGCGATTCTCTACCGTTCGTGTGTACCCAGGCATGCGTTCCGGGATGCTTCTGCAAGCCGGGCTTTGTGCGGCAGATGGAAGGTGGCCGATGTATTCCAGAAAGCGAATGTCCCTACTAGCATCTACGAGTTGACGGATAACGTAAAACGAATCTAATGAGAGCGACATAAATACAATTTCTGCTTGGAAGGCACTTCTTGTGGTGTGTGTGTTTTTTTTTCTTTGAAGAACTAAATCGCGGATTTGTCGACGTCGATGTCGATGAATTGTTCGAAGGTAACACTCTAGCAAAATGGCTTCGTTGGATTTAGCTCCTTCCTCGTGTTCGATTTGTGATAACAAAACAAAAGCTAAGAATGGTACCCGAAAAACGTGTATAAAATCTGCATAAAATCAGTTATTCAAACATAATTCAATTGGACGCACTTAAAACGCATGCAACGCATATCTAATGCATGCACTGTGCACCTGTTAATTATGAACGTTTTTCAACAGTGCGAACCAGTGAGAGTTTCCCCGCACCGTTGGCGAGACGTCGAAAAGTTGAAAAAAAAATGCAACCTTCCAAAATATTCACGATCCTTGTCATTGCAATTTTTGCAGCAAAATACGTTCACTGTGGTAAGTATGGCGGTCAAACATGCTTATCGCCTATACTGAGTATCTTCACCAACAGAGCCGGAATGTGGTCCCAACCAGTTCTACGCCGAGTGCAGCGATCCGGCGCCATGTCGGCACAACTGTACCACTTTTACTACGATCCTACTCTGTCTCTTACCTTGCGAGCCCGGATGTGTTTGCTCGCCGGGATTTGTCGAGGAAGGTGGCAAATGCATCGATAAGAACGATTGCCCCAAGAGAACGGAATGAACTGTTGCTTGCAAATTCGGTATTTTTCCAACCACAAATGATGATTCGTTTGGAGATGTGTTTAACATACCACAGACCAATTGCTTTCGACTACTTCTATAGTTAAGCTGCTTTTGGAGTCACAATTACCCGGCAATAGTTTGGTTCTGTCTAATAAAACTGATCATCACTGTATCATCACTTTCTGATGACGAAACTGGAACTGGAAACTTGCTCAAGGACTGCTGAAACGTGTGCAACTTTTTCATTTAATTCTAAAGTATTGGTTTCTTGCATTCCCCGCAGATGTTACTTTCTATACTACTTTCCAAAGGCGCTCCAAAGGACGTCAGCAGTGAAGAAATGTATCATTCTTACCAGAACAAATATGTTGTGTCGCAGCCTACTAATAATACCTATCCCTAACAACGTTGCGTGCGTTTGCTATGTTTACGGGACATTAACGACCTTTCCCAACTATCTCCTGTACGCTAATGACGAATCGTGCTCGCAGTGTCACAACCCATCATAACATTATGGATATAAAGTAGAACTATCTTCAAAGCACTCCCAGTTTATAGTTCTATCTTACACGAATAAAGTTCAGAGAGCACAAAAGGACTTGCGTGACGTACATAGGTATCACTTTCAGAATGTACCAATTATGCTCGCTACTTCCGTCAACCCTTATTGTGCTCCTGATGATTGCTACCGACATATCGGTTGATTGTGGTAGGTCTAATGAAACAAATGGAAGAGGAAGACAGTCTATCATGTAATTTTGAAGCCGCTACTCAATCTTTAAGCCCCAGCACTTTGTGCGAGGAATGAACATTACGATAATTGTGGTGCATCATGCCAGCGGACGTGTGCGGATTTGGGACAAGAAATCGCCTGCCGGTATGATTGTAATCCTGCATGTATCTGCAATCGCGGCCATATTCGGGAGGTAAAAGATGGTCCGTGCATCCCTGTGCACAAGTGCGCTTCGTCCACAATCGCCGACGTAATCCCCATCGCCACGATTGTTGCAACGCTATCGATTGTGTTGGGTAAGTTTGACGTGGTTATGAGGTTGTACTTAGCAAGTAGAAGTGAATTCCATTAGTTTTGATGCCTTCTAGACTTTACGGCGAGAAATGTCTTAGTTCGTTCCGCGTTACAAACGCAGCAGTAGCCTTGTAGAGTTCGTTGAACACCAACAACATCGAGAAGATCGGTTGGTAATAAAACGTTTCCTTTGTATGCTAGTGTTGCTGGCAGTTGCGATACGCTGTACTACCGAGCGTTCTTATCGATTTTGTATGGTCAGTGTACCCGTCACGGTGGATTCATCTACAAAAGCGGATGTCTTCGGGAGGTAAGACATTTCTGCTGTACCAATACTACAAGCACTGGTACATGTGGTAACAGGGCCATGTAACGTAAATTGATTTGGATTCGTAATAAATAAACCCTCGATTTAAAGCATATCTAAAAACCTACTGGTTGCTTTAACTCTCTATAATATCACATTCGCATCACATTGAAACAAACTAGCCCCCGTTCCGTCGCGCATTACGTACGTTTGCCAACGTATAGTGTTGGTGGCGAGAAAAACTAACATTACTAGTGCATGAACCGTCACACGGATTGGAGCGTTTAAAAGGATGAAGTTCGCACAAGTGCTTCTGGCCGTACTGATGCTCGCTGTAGTTTCCATCCACTCCGGTAAGCAGTCATCGTTCGGTGGTGGTTTAAGCACAACCTTAACCGAGCCCTTTTTTGCCGAATTTCAGCACCACAACAATGTGGTCCCAACGAGGTGTACGATGAATGTGGTCCCGCTTATCAACTGTCCTGCGAAGCGAAGTACGAAACGTGCACTGTCGATTGCGTCGCCGGGTGCTTCTGTCACGATGGATACATTCGGGAAACACCCGATGGCACATGCATCCCATCGAACGAATGTCCTAAGAAAAGTTTCTAGGTTCAAGTTGATTGACGGGAATGATCACTTTGAATGGAACAGCAAATAAATTCACTGCATCAGTTAAAATAGAAAACATTTACAAGTCGGTTTTATTACTTATTCTATTGCGTCTACCCGAACCAGTGGGCAGCCATGCAGTCACGCGTCCACGCCGTCTGGCAAACCCAACACCACTCGAAACCACAGCCCGAACGGGTGCAAACCATGTGCATACAGCCACCGTCCCGTTCCGTGGCCGTTCGGCACTGCGGGCACGGTTTCGTCGTCACCTTGATGGCAATCTTCGTCGCTTCGTCCCAGCGTGCTTCCGATGCGCGCAGCGGATCGATGGCGTACCCTTGCTCGTTGCCGTTTGGCGTTGACGGGGTCGGCGTTTCGAAGCATTCGCCGAGATGAAAACCTTGCAGACAGCTTCGACAGAAAACGTACTAAACGGGAGAAGAAAGAACGAGGTATATTAGTTTCATATGAAGAAAATACATTTTTTTGCCCATTCGGGGCTTCTTAGTCATATTCATAAAAAAAAACTGATGCCATTTGAACTAAATTAGTGCGTAGCCTACTTAGTTGAGTGTCTGAAGTATGAGAATAAACGAAAGCTAAAATTGGTTACTATAGTAAAACAGCTGTTTTCTTTTTTTGAACCAAATTATTCAAGAAAGCAACACATGCGCTCGAAATGAGCACTTATGTTGCTGTTAAACCTTCCAATCAAACCTACCCCGCATCCGCTCTGGCACTGAATCCGGCGACACTCGGGATCAACCAACAGACCCATCCCACAGCCCGGCTGCGGACAGAGCACACCACCATTTTTCAGCACAAACTCCTCCGTCGCGAACCGCTGGTACCGCTCGTACTGCTCCCGGTTCAGCAGCTTAAAGTGATGCACATCCTCGATGAAGGAATCGGTGCAACCGGCCGGACACTGCAGCGTGTAGCCACCGGCGGGATGCTCCACAAACTGTCGCTCCAGCAAGCGCGTCACACAGTACTGCCGGAAGCAATCCAGACACGAAACGTGCCCGTCAACGCACGGAAAGACAAGTATCGTTTCACTAAGAGGAAGAAAATGTCATTAGCAGCAGGTTTGCTTTCGCCGAAACGTTTTCTCCGATCTCACCTCACGTCAGTGCAAGCGATGCAGGGGACGTTTTTGTGGTTCGTCTTGATCAGGCTCAGCGGAGCGGCAAAATCTTTCTCCCCACCAGACGAGTGTTCGGCGCACTTGAAGTAGAACTCCGAGAATGGTGGTTCACCCGTTTCATTTTCCTGGGAAAAAACTGAACGGTTGCATACATAATAACTACACCCACGCAAGCGCCTACCTACCACACACGGCACGTCGTAGTTTTCACAGTGCCCAGTGATTCGTTTCCGCTTCAGCACATCATCCCAGCAGGTCGGATCGCGGTGCACGGTGAATGCGCCACTGGCGCAAATTCCACACCGTACGCGCAGCTTACCCGTGCAAACTTTCTCACACTGCGAGCAGTAGACGAAGAAGTGCGCCTTCCGGCGCACGAGTTCCGTGGACGGGTGCGGGTCGTGTCGTTCATCGAGCACCGTCAGTTCCGCCATCGTTTCCGACAGTGGTTTTGTTGGCTGTTCGTCCACCGGTGCTGGTTCCTCCGAAATCGGGGCATTCATCGTTGGTTTCATTGGTTTCTTTTGCGACGCCGGAATGGGTCGACTCTTGACGACGTGTATTATGGACTGCTGACCCAAATCGCACTCCTACAAACAAGCACGGATAGCAGTGTGATGTAACAGAGCCAGCCCTCAAGCCCCAACGAACTCACGCTGATCGTCGTCGTGTCGGACAGTTCCCGGCCGGCGAAGATAATCTTCAGCTCCTGTGGTTCCAGCCCCAGCCGGGGTGCGACCATCTCCTTCACATCCTTAATGTCCATGTGCGGTTCCAGGTCCACCGCGAGCGTGTTGCCGGTGTTCGTCTTCACGTACACGCTCAGCGAGCTGGAGAGCTTTTTTTTACTGAACGAAAATATCGCCAACATGCTGCTGATCAGGTCTCGCAGGAATCCGAACAGATCGAACATCACCGGACGCACTTTTCGCCGTCATCGGAGCCCATACGGAGCATGAAATTAGGCGATACGGCTGTGAATTTATTAACTACACGGTTTAGATTTGTTGTTGTGCGCAATTTGCTTTGTTTTGGTTTTTATCGCGATTGGAACGGAAAAGGCCTTTGAGCTGTCAAAAACAGCTGATGAGAAGAGCCTTTCATGGTGTCGAGGTCGGTGAATTTTCGAACATTATCATGAATGTTCTAACTTCGTCATGCATTTTCGAACATTCTGTGTAGCTCCATCTTGCTCGCGCAATTCGAATTTTGTGCATTTCTTTCCCGCGCTGAGTCGAGCAGTTCATCTCGCACCTCGCTCGCACGATTCGAGCTGCCTATCCCGCACGGCGAATAAAATGGACGTTTGTTCGAAAAAACAAAAGTGGCATCTCTTTCGCGCACCGCGTCGGCCCCCTCGGCATCACTATGGACTGCTGCGGCGACGTTTCGCGGCCAAATTTGAAGGACTATGGGTAACTAATTAAGTCATTCAGCTGGGAACTTTCGAATTTGTACGCAGTGGTGACTGAGAGGATTTCGCCAAATTGGAGTGATATCTTTAGCAACCGCCAACACCATCATGGGTAGCAATACATTTGTACAATTTTTATGATTACCAAAAATCTGGTCTTCCTTGCTTTTACAAGTTCGAAGTCCCGAGAAAGCTTCGGTGACGGTTACCGCCACAATTTGCACACCGGGCAAGATTCAAAGGGTAATAAAGCTCCGAAAGCTCTGGTTTGCAATTTTAAATGGTTATATTTAATCAATTTTCGAGTTGTGCCTATTATCAAATACTATTTTGTAAATCAATCCAACGCTTACTGTCATCAGTAGTCTCTCGCAGTGATTTTACGCTCCATGTTTTGTCCACTACGATATCTCTGTTTATTATAATAAAGTTTGATAAATGTTGTTGTGTTTGCTTTCCTCCAGGATGCTCGCCGCCAGCCATAGCTGTTGGTTCATTTGTTATCATATAGTGTATGAGTGTGTACGGGTGTGTCTGTGTGTGTATGTGGGTGTGGGCCTGTAGAACCGAGAGGTTTTCGATGCAAGTTTACTCACTGGGAAACATTTACATCCATTCCGCTGCAAACATACTTTACACACTCTCGGTAGCAAAAACGGCATCGGATGTGGTGTTGTGTTATTGTTTTCTCTTTACTCCTGTCGTTTACCTACGTTTGCCTGCTACAAGTACTAGTGTGCGTTTGTATGCATGCTTTGTATCAGCACGAATGCGCACGGTTTAGCACAGCTAATCGTAATAATGTATCACATTTTGATAATGACGAAACGAATGTCGAAACTAAGTAGATCTTTCCTTTCCCGCGATCGAGTCGGGTGTTGTCAATACATAATTGATTACCTTCGATAACCGCTGTGTGTACGTGTGCGAGCTTCCTCTATGTCGATTAGTTTACAGTTCGCCTCTCGCCCTCTTTTCCTCTGCGCCGTTGTATGTAGGCGCCATTGTTTTTTGTTCGTTCAAAATAATAATAT
>JXWZ01001245.1:0-18265 GCA_000956215.1 Anopheles farauti No. 4 | reverse complement strand
ATATTCGTTTGTAAACAACGCATAATGCTTTCATTTCATGTTCAACTTTATTTTTCATTCCGTTAAGTTTAACCTGCCAAACTACCTCTCACATTTAGACCAATCCCACCGATTCCACCAATTCCTCCGCCGATTCCTATCCCTCCTGAAAGCCCTGCATTTGTACCTGCTGCTAGGGCACCAGCCGCATTGGCAATACCTCCCGCAATGTTGCTGATACCTTGTCCGATGCCACCCACAATACGACCAGCAGCCGACAGTACTGGTCTGGCAATGAGACCGATAGGATTGGCAATCGGAGCAAATGGTATCACCACCGGGACCGGAGTGGCTCGCGAAGCCACTGGTACGATTGGAGGTTTTCCAATCATAATCCCTCCTCCGATTCCAAGCAAACCGCCCATCCCACCGATACCGATTCGTCCACCGATTCCAAAACCAAGATGCTCGTGGCTATGATGTCCATGGCGACATCCGTGACGATTCGTCGTTCTGGTCGTTGTTGTAGCTGCAGTTGTCGAGGTTGTTGTGGTCGTTACCGCTACGGATGTGGTTGTAGATAGCTGATTCATCAACTGTGTCAGCAATGTCAAAAGTGAAGCATTGTTCGCTACGATAATAACCGTAGTGTTGTTGAAATTGATCGTTATAGAGATCGAAACAGGCGCCGCAGTAGTTGTTGTTGCAGCCGCAGTAGTCGTTGTTGCAGCCGCAGTAGTCGTTGTTGCCGTTGCGGCCACTGTAGTAGTGGTAGCTGCAGCAGTTGTTGTTGCCACGGTGGTAGTAGTCGTTGTGGGATTAACAGTCGTCGTAGTGGTTGTCGTAGGTGCAACAGTAGTCGTCGTCGTGGCAGTTGCTTGCAAAGCTTGGATTACAGCTTGAATAGTAGCAATGTCATTTGCACCAACTGTCAAGATGCCTACGTAGGATCAGGGAATGCACACTTTGTTAGGGCCGGGTCGAATCCTTCTGAGCCAACAAGCATTTTCCATGTTATACTTACTGCCTCCAATATTGAAAATTACGGTACTAGCGGATGCCTTCGTAGTGGTAGTAGTGGTTGGTGCTGCCGTCGTTGTTGTGGTCACAAGTGCTGCTATTGCAGTGACACTGAGTGTTGGCACAGTGACACCGAGTGTTGGCACAGTAACACCAAGTGTTGGCACAGTGACACCGAGTGTTGGCACAGTAACACCGAGTGTTGGTACAGTAACACCGAGTGTTGGCACAGTAACTCCCAACGTTGGTACCGTCACAGCAAGCGTTACGGCAGGTAATGTTACGGATGGTACGGTAACTGGTGGAATTGTTACTGTTGGTACGGTGATCGCTGAAACAGTAACAGTGGGAACGGTGATGGGCGCAACGGTCACTGCAATTGGCCCAACAGTTACCGATGGAACAGTAACCGGTGCAACCGATACCGTTACAGGAGGAACCGTCACCGGACCAACGGTCACTCCACCGATTCCAAGTCCAGTACACGTGTGCCCTACTAGGGCTAAAAATGCCACAAATGTGGCTAAAAACTGCTTCATTGTGATACCTCCACTATCTCCAAATTAGCGAATTTGCAACATATCATTTCTTTTATATGACATCGTTCAGGGGCCGGGCAGTGGAAGCATCTTTCGCACATAATAGCTCATATTGTGTACATTCGCAAAATCAAGCCAATTGTGCTGCGAAAACAATTTGGCAAACAACACGTATACCGGATATTTGCCATGTCAACGACATGACTTTAGCAAGTCATTTTACAATACGTTTGGTATTGCTGTACCAATTTTTTACGACATACTTGACAGACACACAGAGATACACGGTGGAAGAGAAAGAGAGCGTAGGTCATAAATGAAAATCGATGTTATCGGAGAGTAAAACAACAAAAGCACTTATGAAAAGCGGTCTAAATCGAATCGGTGATGCTTTATCCCACTAATCTATACATTATTGTACGTTCATTCCAACCCTCCTGGCTTCCTGATGTCGACTCATTATTTAAAGTATACAGCCTAAAGGTATACTATGCAATGCTGCCAAACGATCTGGCAAAAAAATCTAACCTTCGGTTTTAGGATGCAATGCGGTTTGTGCCTCACCGTATAACAAGATGAAAGTGTTTTTTTTTTATTTCTTTCAACAGTATGTAACGGTTTTTGAAGCATTGAAGCAGAATGTAAAAACGCAGCATTAACTTTTCTTACATGCACTCTTCTGCTTTATTCGATGCTTGCCAAGATAGATTGAAATGGTTTTGTTATGTGCACGATTTGTACACATTAACCTCCCCGACCAGCACCGACCCGAATGCCGGCCACAAATCCAACAGCTGGTCGAACAGCAACAGCTGGTACAATCGGCACACGACGATTAATCGGTGCAAAAGGTGCGGCAACGGCACGAACAATTGGGGACACAATTGCACGTACTATAGGGAACAGTGGAATCCTTGGAACGATCGCTCCATGATGTTGGTGATGATGATGATGATGGTGATGATGATGATCGTGGTGGCGTTCATGACTGTTAAAACGAGTTTGGTAGTTTGTGGAAACAATATCTCTCCCGGAATTTCTAAACCCACGAATGCATGCAGGTAAACGGGTAGTGGGTCGAGGAGTCACTGGTTTAGTAAGGATTATTACGTTTCCATTTGCGTTTGTAGTGATGCTGCTGGAGAGACTGTTAAGCAGCTGCACCAACACTGACACTAAAGACGGATCGGATGAGTTCAGCATAATGGTTTGACCATTCCAAGTTATCGTGATCGAGCCGGACGATGCTGGAGATGAGGTCGTTGATGCTGACTGTGCGACCGTCGTAGTTGTTGTACTGTCATCTATTCCTGATCCCGACGCTGTAGACGATCCAGCAAAAGCCGCTGTCGTCGTTGTGACAGCAGTAGATGCAGTAGTTATTGGAGCGGTGGTTGTGGTCGTCGATGACGCTTGAACGGTAGTAGTTGTAGGCACTGCTGTGGTTGTGCCACTATTTTGAAGCGAAGCTATTATGGCTGTGATGGTTGCCAAATCAGTGGAGGCGACTGATACAACATCTGTAGTGTGAGCAAATATTATTGGTGCGTTAGTAAAACGCTAGTGGAAACCTGAGCACAGACATATTATACTACCTCCTCCAATGTTGAAAGTCACCGTACTACCTCCCGAACCACTTCCAGAAGCAGCAGTGGTAGCTCCTGGAGCTGCCGTGGTTGTGGTCGCTGGAGCTGATGTTGTAGTGGTAGTCAATAGCGCAGTTGTACTTGCTGTTGTAGTGGCAACAGTAGCTGGTGCCGTAGTACCTCCACCACCACCACCACCAATGCCGATAATGGAAGACGATCCTAGGACTGTCAAGCCGATGCCACCAACACCAACACCAAGTAGCTGGCCATTACTTACGGACAGCAAGTAGAGAGTACTGATAAGTAGAGGCGTCAAGATCAACTTCATCTTGTTAACGTTGCGTCTTCGAATGTAGGTTCACCACTAAAGGCGTTTGAGGTGCGCATTAATTTATATCCGGAAATTTAACGCACCCCTCCGCATAACCACAATACGATGTCTTGTTGGTTTTCTAAGCTAAACAAACTAAAAAAAAACACCCCTGCTTCTAATGCCCAACTATCACTACACAGCTACACAACTATCAATTCTTTGTTTTTTTGCCGGATCTCCGGCACACCTCCGTTATTTACTATTTTTTTAAAAGAAATTTTCATAACTATCTGACGTGCGGTTATAACATACAGAAAAGGTAAGTGTTGGTTACATTGTCATTTTACGGTATGCACAACAGTAATTTTTTTTACAAAGCTCACTCCTGTACACCCTTTGAAATGATTCATTTCTCATTTGTCATCAGGGAATACATTTTTGTCGTTGTTTTCACGCAATTTAGAACACCAGGACAAGCCTCCCCCGGTGCAACAAAACAGTTGTTTTCCGTTGCAATTTTTGCAGATTGCTTACCATGAATGCTGACGAAGTGGCGTCACACGCAAATCGTATGCCTGCATCGACTCCGTCAACGAACCGTTCGTTGCATGCTCTCAAAAGGTAGTACGAAATGAATTAATCAATCTGATGAATCAGTACTCTTTTGAATAATTTTGTCACCGACGAGGACAAGCACATTTGCGCCGAAAGCTCATAGAGACTTTGAGATGAAAAACGACCTCGTTTGACCATATCGGCCATGACCATTATCATCAGAAGACATTGGCGAATAATTGCATCTGCATCTAATTTTACAGTAGCACTTCCGACCGGTTGCCCGCACCATATAAGCCTAATAATGGTTTCGTTCGCAGGCACCGCAGACAGGTGCCACCGTAAAAAAGGTGCCAAAAAGTGCACGTTCTAGCAGAAATCCAGCAGTGCTACCGGTAAGATGAAACCCAGCCAACTGTCAGAAACCTTTTCCCCAGTCTGCTCCATTTTAACATCGACTCGCCATCGTCTGAAATTCTCTAGTGGTCTGAAACTAACATAATGTATTGCTGGTACCAGGCTGACTAGCTTCTAATACAACACACATACCCACACGCGCGTATGCACTGTGCTTCATTAAACTTTGAAAGTGTACCTCATTTTAATGGATATACATACAGGATCTGCCTCACATCTGAAGGATGTGTCGCTGCTATCGGTATCACGTCGCTGCTGGTAGGCTTGAGCGATAGCCACGGCAAGTGGCAAGTGTGCAACACGGCCAACGAAACCCAGTAGACCGAGACATCTACCCAAAACGCAAATTTCTACCCCAGGGTCGTATCATTAAACTTCCCTTCCCCTATGCCGATGCCGGCTCGCTCAAACTCATTCAAAAATCACACATAAATACATAAAACGAATTCCGGCCAGAACGCGCTTAGAACGAGGGTATGGGGAATGGGTGGAAGGTGGAGCGGTGTATGCTCTAATTCGTTATGCGCTCTCGTGCTGGGTTCAACCGAGGTGTGTGTGGTACGGTTCGGTCTTAAAATTTTAGTCAATTTTCCTTGTTATATATTCATGACGGTTTCCATTAGATTTTCTGCTGCCACTTGCCTTTCTTGCAAAACTCAATCCAAACCGTAACCGAACCAAAGATTGAGCGCATTTGCGCAATCCTCGTCACAGCTCACAGCGTGCCGATCATTATGCTAAGGAAAATGGGCCACTAGAATATGCACAATATGCTTAAATAATGCAAATTATTATTATTCTACAGGACAATTCAAAAAGTAGCAAGCAGCGACAAACTTGTTCCAGAGCCATTTTTCATCAACTCGTCAACTTTGGATTAAAAATTCATCACTCGAAGCTATCGAATCTTAACCGTTTCGTCCCTCGCTTTAACGACGTTGTCTGGCCCGATCACTGATTGGCTTGCGTGTCGAATAATCTAATCACGCTGATTAACATGCCAACGGAAATGGAACGCTACCGTGGGAGGTGCTAATCTGCAGCCATTGACGAATCGTGAGCCCCTTTTCATTTATTTGCCACGCATAAATTGGCTTTCTGAAAATAATATCGTCTTTTAAAGTGTGACGGAAAGGGGCAACCTTTCGTGCCGCATCGTAATCGATAATGACATTACCTGCCAGTGAAGCACGGCTCTTAACGCTTCCGACGCGGACGGCAGCTGATTCGTGATTTATTCGTAGCAACCCCAACAACCGAACCGACGGCTCCTTTTCCGCGGCCAGACTTCCGGCAGAAGTAACTGCTCGTCGGCTGGATTTCGTTGCTCCAGCAGACGCTATCAATCCTCATAAAAAAGTAATTTCCTGCGTTTTCTGAAAGATGAATCGCCAACATTCAACTGGTGGTCGGTGGATCCCGCTCGCAAAGGAACTGGGAAAAATGTGGCACGCGTGACTTTCATTATCCACCCGAAGCACACGATCACGCATCCGTCTGCATCCTTTGCATCCGCGTGGAAGTGGATTAGGTGAAGCAGCCCATCGTTTCTCGGTGCTTGCAAGCGAAACACATGCGAAATAATGCATTTCAAATTGCACTTTTCTTATCCACATCTTGTCCCTCGTGCTTGGAAAATACATAAATACCGGGGATGAAATATGTGCTTCAGCACGCGCTGCTGCTTTGGTGCATGTCAGCAGAATGTGCAACACATTTTCTATCGATTTGTGTCAGTATCGTACCACCTTGGAGCTCGGAAGCACCGTCTTCTAGGAAGGATCTTGAGCGTGTCCTTTCCCGCCGGCAAAGAGTTCACGTTCATTAAATAGATCAATCTTTTCACTTTATGACAGTTTATGCATATCGGCATCATATACTACAAACTGCGTATGAATATGTATGAATTTCCATAGATTGATAATAAAAAAAACGTTGCTATTGCAGTACGAATATGAAAGCACCATCACAATCAATTGCATCGATAATACTTACTCCCATCCCGGAGAGCCTCACCGTACACTGAAACCTACACCGTCTGCATTGCTTACCTGTAAAATAGAATGGAAAAAGAAAGGTTTCTTAAAACTCTTACTATGTGCATAAATCACGGTTTAGCCGGGCGCGTGAAACAAACGTAAACAATACCCTAGCTCTGGGAGCGGAACCCTCATACCCCAACAGGTGTCCTAAAATTTCTAAATGGAATTTTAAAATTTCACCAACTGCATGAATTATGCAGCAGCGAAAAGTTCCTCCTGCCAGTTGGAACTTACGTTACAACCACCAGGGGAGAAGATTTAAATATTCAAACCCGAAGTCGGTCAACCATCGGGTATGGTGGTCGCTCGTCAAAATTGCATCACCAATTTCGATGCCGTTTTATAAAAACAAAAAAAAAGCATACCCCTCCGGGCACGGTACGGTCGATAAACAAACAAACACTCTTGGAAAAGCAAAAACACACACATTTTCCATCGTGGCAAGTCCGGCTGGTGGTCGATTGGGTTGGTTAAGGTTTTGCCACAGGAATGGTAGCACGATTTGGGCAGGGGAAAAAAAACATCCCAGTGCATTGAAAGGATAATGTGAAACCGTGGCCAAATATCGAGACTCTCTCCAAGTGCAGCCCACGGCAGGCGTTAGACGGTGGCCAGACGGGAGCTAAGATGCCGTAAAAGTGGTTTCCCCGTTTTTTTTTATCCTTTGCTGCATTTTTTTTTCGCTTTTTCTTCTTCCACACGATCACTTTAAACCGATGAAACTTTTCACTAACCCACATACCGCACCAATGCACATACCGGTGCCAGCGGCACCGGCTGACATTCGGGCACACGAAAACATGCTTGCGCCAACAGTGGTGTTGCTACTGTTCATTCTGAATTCCTTCCATGGGTTATACCACATCAACACCCCTTGCCTTCTAACCCCCTCCATGCTTGCATTTGAACGCAAATGCATTTCGGGATGTGGGCGCACAATATTTTTGGCACCCGATCAGAAGACCCGCCGTGCGCGAGCATGGCGAAGAATCCCATATGCAACCAGAAGGAAAACCAGCGAATGCTACGGAGCACTTTCATACGCGATGTCAGATTAACCTGCCTCCGCGCCCGTGTTCCCAAACGAAACACTACATCCACCATACGGTCGCGGGCGCTTATAAGCGCAATACCGGACCGTATCTGCCTGCCTGCCAATTTCCATCCCTGAACTATTTTCTTCCACATCCTTATACATGAATGGAGCGTTGTTTCGTTTCGCCGTCCGGTATCAAATCAGCATTTGAAATGTGGCCAATGGATCCGAACACACACATACACACACACATACACACACACATACACACACGTACACGTGGAATCGGTAAAGCGGATTTGAAAAACGAGAAACTTTCTCGACCGACCGAAGTTCTCCGGCCAAATTCGATCCCATTCCCGATTCCGATGCGAATTGTTTTAATGCCGAATTCATTGAACGTCCCTTCCGCGAGTGCTTTCTTTCTTTTCAACGTCCACTTCTCACGCGGCAGCAGCCGCCGCCGAAACACCGCCAAACCGGAATGGCGTATGAAATCGGTCGGAAAATGGATAAAGCTGTACAGCGACCAATTGACGAAGCTTCCGTTCCAAACGAACACGGCGAATGTTTGGAGAAGGCAGCAAAGGGTTCCTGTACCATGCATTGCTTAATTTTCATCATACTTTTTCCAAGCTTTCAGCTATTGTCTCCTCATTTATCAGTGCCACTACTGTGGCGTTCCGTTTGATGCCGTTTAACAATTCCTTCCACATGCCTCGGGATGAGCGGATCAGATCACGACAGCTGCACCCCGACAGCGTTCCCGGTTTCGGTTTGCACGTTGCGAGCGGTAGCTCGATTTCCGGTACACATACAATCAACACCGGAACCACCCGCTGGCCAATCATCTGCCAGCAGCTCTGCATCGCATGCGGGCATGACCAAACGAACCGAACTGTTGGCCCCAACAGATAGCTAGCGATGTCCTTTTTTGCCAATCCTTTTTTTTTTGTTTCAAGCGACCTCAACGTGACCAACGGATCCACGTAAGCCGAACGCAAGGTGCATTGCAATGCCATGGGGCCATTGGGTTTCGAGCCGCGAGTTCTGAGCCTTCTCTCTCTCTCTCACTCTCTCTCTCTCTCGAGTTGTTTCACATGCCTGACTGCACCCAGGATCTGGAGCAGAACGATACACCGATCCCCCGGCCGCCAATCACAACTCGGAAAGGGGTAAAACATGTGTATGCTCTTGACGTGCACACTTCGTGGCCTTCCGGTTCAGCAACGTCACCTCTCCATAGCCCAGAACCCATCAGCGCCACGGTGTGAGTCACTCTTCTTTCGCCTTACGAGCTGCCTAATCCAAAACCACGAGCAACGATAATTGCTTAGCGAAAATTCGATGTGCACCACCTTACCATATGCGGTCGCCCGGCCTTGCGGTAGAGGCATTCAAAACTAACACACAACACACTCGGTAAAATCACTACCGCAGGTTGGATTTCATCCGATCGTTGCAGTGCTAAATAACGATACACCAAACATTCATCTCAATTATCCTGACGAATTCGGGAGCGAGCGGGCATAGTCTCGCTCGCTTCCCATAAATTTATGTTTTATTCATTATAATTGATCTCTCTTTGCGGGGATTTCGTCCAAAGGGGTTACGTACGCAATACTGGTGTGCTGGCGTAATGATACGAGGAGATATTTCGCTGCATTTGGCACAACCCGAGTGTTTGTCTGTATTCGCTACGCTGCACTACTGCCAACTAATGAGGCGAATGCAATCGAAAGCTTTTCGATACACCGAATGAATGCTGATGCTATCTGTGCTGCGATGCTGGGAACTGTGTGTGTGTGTTTGTTTGTGTGTTTTTTTCTTCCTCTGCATCCATATCTAAGTAGTTTCATTTTACACTCTTATCACGGATGAAATATTCGCATGACAGCCGTCGTTCGATTTGTGCCAACGCACACATTGCAGTACGATTCGTATGGTTGCTATCGATATGAGTACCGAAGAGCTGCTTCTCAATGCATCATTTACAAATAATTCACAGCATGGAATCATGTTTCCTACCTGCACTTCAAATTGCTCCGCACGTAAGCAGGAGCACGATGGGGTTTTTTTTACGTACGAACACTAATAGCATAAAACATATTTCTACTGTGCAACTGTTACAACAAACCACCGCTCTTGCACAACCGCTTAACGAAAATATCGTTCAAAGAGATCAAAGAATCGATCGTTTTATGTATTTAAGACCTTACATCAGTGTGGTTAGGATCGAAGTAGTTAAGCGGTAGGTCTTTCCTACCTTTTTATCACGAAATCCTTTCCCGATAGGATTTATTGACTTTAACAAGACGAATAAAACGACACATGGCTTCGTTTAGAGTCTACTGTCACTCTTGGAAAATGCATGTAGCGCAAACAAAGATTGATAAAGGTCGTTTAACTATGAACTGACAGCACTACTGGCCACGCCAGTAGGTTTATTCCGAGCGACCTTTCCCTTGGTATTTTTTCATCGGGTTAGTTGATTTTTATCCTACACCCCCCATCTTTCTCGAAGCTCAATAACAATGTAAGTAAAAGCTGTCTAGCTGAGCAAAAGTAGAAAAAAAACTGTCTAACAAGCTACATCACTCTCAGAAGGGTGCTGAATACGTACAATTAAGACTTCAATTCTGGTACAGTTCTAGTGTCCGCGCTACTTTGAATAGGGCAACAAATGAGCGCCTCAACGGACGAATGAATGACCAGTTAAAATGTGTCGAATCATACCCGTATCTTAGCGACGTTGGATATTTCATGTGCGCCGTCGAAGGAAGCAACGCCCGCTTCCAATGGAAACGAAGGATATGAAAGAGAGAGAGAGCATATCAATCCATTCACTAACATAAAATAGAATACCGCGTACTTTTATACCAGCGAATTGTAGTATCTCTAAAAGTACTTTATTCAAAATGCAACTCTTTCCTAGGAATCTAACGCTCAATATCGACCTCTTTCGATAGTTGCACACTCCCGCAGTTTGCTCGCCTGTCATTAGCATTCATTTCAATCATGGCCGCCGTTCACCGCGGCAATGACAGTTTCGCACATTTCGCAAAAATCCCCAAACGTCTGACGTCGTCCCAATTAATATTCATAAAAAGCGTTTTACGAAAACCCATCCTACTCGCGCCGGTGCTTCATCCCATGCCTATGCTGGCCGGGGTCAATCATTTTCGATTGCTGACTTTTTGCCACCTGACCATCCTGTGACAGGTAGCCCGGTCCGTGCACCGATTCCCGTGTATTGATTTTCATCCGACACATTCGCTGGGAAATGTAATTTCATTTTACTGCCCAACCGGAATGCGGTATACATGGGGAAGCGGGCGGAACCGGTGGATGGGGAACTCAAATTTGCCATCACACAATTGCTCGGTTTACCGGCAGGATGTCGAATGGATCATCCATCAGGAGTCGTCGATGTAGATCGAAGCACCGCAACCTGCCAATATCGAATTGACACACGAAAAAACCACACCGACCTCACTGGCAAGAGTGCAACGTGCCAGTTTCGTCCTCGAAACGGCTCCACCACCGAGGCATCCGGGAACGCGTAGAGCTTTGGGGAAGAAATGTGCGATATCGATTTTTCATTTGCATCCCGAGCGTTCCCGTGCCATAGACGTGGGCCACAGTGACGACAACATCGACAAAGCTGGCGTCGGAATTCGTTGCCAAAAATCGTCATGTTTCCTAGCTTCCGCCATTTTTTCGGGTCCCCCTTCACCATCTTCGCACGGCTTTTGCGGCCAAATGCGGCGCCGCTTATGATAATATTCCGTATGCAAAGCTTTCTTGGCGATTATGCCTTTACCGGAGCCACGGTGGGATGATGCAGTGAACGTAAATTTGCATCTCCAAATATTGAGATTGGCTTTAAAATCTTTAAAAATGCTTATCCTACATTACGGAGTCAGCGAGAGACACATTCCACCGATATTCTAAACCGGAAGCGGACGGTTTCGGGGCCGCAAACGTTAGATCGAGCAACGTACGAACATAGCAAACGACAGTTATCTCGCTATCCGACGACACCACCAAACCTTACCACATTCTCGAACCCAAGACGAGTTTTATTCGGATTCGACGAAAAACCAGTCTGTAACAGGTTGTGCGCAAGATTCGCAACATCCGTCTGTTGAATATATAGTTGAATATGTATAGAAAAAAAAACGGCGATAATTTTTTTAATGACCTCCACCACAGTCGATCCACTGCGTACAACGATGATCGTGTCCATTATTTACGAGGATGAATAAAACACTCGTTCGCCCATTCGCAAAGCACAGGCTACGAATACGCGTTTATTTTTGAAAAAATGCCAAACATAAAAGAGGCCACCCGTTGAGCAAACTTCAATAGACTGCTTGGACGAGCAACGAATCAGCACAATCGCCCACTCAAAGAACCATCATTAGCGATCGAAACGATTAGTCGCGCCCGAGGTTGCGACTATTGAAAGTATGGAAACAAACGCTAGAGATTCAAACCCGTTTCGATGCGTGATTACGACCGATTTTCATCGCTAATGTTGCTCGGAGGAGCGTTTTGCAAAAGAGATTGTGTTACTCTGGTCGCACCTGAAAAGATGTCAGTTTCAGGTTCATTTTTATGGCACATTTTCGATAGACCTGTAGCGCACGATTGTGTCCTTCCATGCGCCGAGAGCGCAGTTTGTCCTGTGACACCTTGGGGAATCTTGAAAGGACGATGATTCGAGGTGCTCCTAGCACCTAGCTCCTAGCCAGCGAGCCAACACTTAAATGTGGCGAATCAATATTTACAGACCACTTCGGAATGCTCGCTAGTTAAAACATTCCTGTTCTCTTGCTGTACACTTACCATAGTCTCTCGGGACTGGATGTGATGGAAGTCGTGGCTGGCGGTTCAAAACAACATCATCCCCCGTAAGAAGTTCGATGTGACATTCGGGCGTAAGAGTTCAATGAAACCCGTGCATCGTTACGGGTGGGTAAACGAAACGTGGTCAATAGAATCCTGAACTGCTCAGGATGCCAATTTACAAATTCTACCGAGCAACATTGGCGGCCGACTCGCCGTCCCGTACGAGAGTCAAAAACAAGTCATAAATTTCTAACCAACCACACAGCGTGTAGCGACGGAATTTCGATACTTTATGCTTTTCGTTCGCAGCACATGAGTATGGTAGCCAAGAATTTGAAGCGGACGGGTCTCGCCAGACGACATACCTATACCTACCTTGGTCTGGAAGGCTACCTACAAATTGATTACTTTCTAATCTATAATGCATTGCTAAACTGCTAGCTTGTGCCTGGAGCTTCGGGACAGATGAAGTTGTCTGGATCGACTTAAGCTGAACCGCCAACAAAACACGAAAGCTTGTTATCTATGCATCACCGACCTGTGGCGGAACGTCGGACCCAGCATTTTGGGAGTGAAAATGGAGCTCGCTCGGATTGCCTCGGATCACCTTCCGATGGCACACTCGAATCGAATCAAAGGATTATTTTAAGTTCCATAGAACATCAGCCGTATGCCATTGGCAGGTTCAGTTCAAGGTAACACGATACCATTCTTCGCGCCCGCGGTTTAGTGGCCCGGGAAAGTGAACCAAATTTATGACCATCGTTATGCTGCTTGGCTGGTTTGTTGGCATATTTCACATTCCGAACTAAGACGCGGACAAAGAGTCACACAATACGATAATAGTAGGGCACAGACACAAACACAGATGAGTTGATTTATTGTGCATGAGTTAATCATTCCGAATTCGTGGTCGATTAAGTTCAGTTATGTTCCCGACACGTATCAACGGGCAGTATTTTTCTTGTGTGTGTTGACATAATCCTATTCTTCAATGCATTGCGGTGGATGCGTGTAATTTAGTGAGCAGTTTATTCCAAAGATACTAAAATCATAACCCATCTTATCATGCGTGCTTTTAATGATACAAAGAAAAATAAAATTACTTCATTCACAAAGGTCACGTGAATGTGTTCTACGAACTCATTAGCTTCGTGAATGCTACACGTTGCGTGAGATATTAATTTTCATGCTTTTTCCGTGTTCCCTAGAGCTGATACTTGCAAACAGAATGTCATTTTTGCCGACATTGCAACATTTTTGTCATTCCATTTATTAAAATTCAACACGTGACCCGCACAAGAATCAACCTTTTCCAGCTAGAGCGAGCGTCACGTGCATCGTTATCCTTTCCTTTTCTCCTTCCGAAGGCTTTGGTTTGTGTGCCGTTCGGTTCGATCAGGTGCAATTGTGGAATGGTGGAACAATTCGAAACAGAGCGGTACCGAGAACGGGCCGATACACGGCTGTTGACAGTAATTACATTATTGCAATTGCAACGAACCCTTGCACCATCGAAGCAGACCCATTGCAGGGGTCCCACCCGCGTTTGTATCGTCCGACAGGTTAACCAAATCGAGTCACCCCGTGTCGAACACTAATGATTCAATTATGTCTCGTAATCAGCTATAATTAATGAACTCACGACAACAAACGCCAACTTCCTAATTGACAGACGACTGTTTCACAATTAACAGTGACAGCAGATGATCCTGCCGAGGGTGACAAACGATAACTGAACTACACCGAACAGTCGATGCAGTTTTCATTTTACGAAATCCATTGTTTGCAAGTAATGATAATGCTTTCATACAAAAAATAAATCTTCAAAAATAGACGGCAAACATTTGTCCTTAATTAGACAACATTCCAGCCGATACATCACAAACAGGAATGCAATGCTTTGTCCTTCCAGAGAATGATAGCACCATCAACGTTTCGTCATTTTCAAGGCGCGTAAATAAATCTCCCATAATGCCTTCGAGACCCGAAACAATCATAAAAAAGCCCATCCCCCGTTCGTTTCCTTTTACGAGCCTCCGAATGGCAGAATCGAAATTGAGAAGAATCAAACAACAAAACGTGTGCTAATAAATAACAACAATCAAATCGGAACGGAACAAAAGAACGACGCACGTTTCTCTTCGTCATCGTCCGTCCTCTCGAGACTTTCGCTGGCGCGATCGGCAGCGCGAACCTCCGTTTGGTTGCAAAACTTTTAAATTTAATTTACAATCGAACCGATTGCCGAAAAACTTCATGCCCAAGGCTCTAGCAGCAGCAGCAGCAGCAGCAGCAGCCGCCACACCAGCAGGAGCGAAGAAAGCAATCTTTCCTTTCTTTTACGAAACGAAATTAATGAACGGATTCGTTCCATTTCGTTGATGCCCTTTTCTCCGTTTTTTCTCTTGTTGACTTCACTTCGCGTATCCTTTCGGGTTTGCTAAGATGGCGCATTGGAACGCAGAACCGAATCCGAGGGGTATTGTTTTTCGCAATGCTGCATGGGCTCCGATTTTTTGGTCAAAAACCGATGGGCTAAGAAAAGAGATCGATCGATGTCCTTGCTCGCGGTGTTTTATTATTTATTTTCTGCTTCTCCCACGCACGTACCGCCCTCCGGCACGATGTTCGTTTACTTTTGCGGTTTCGATTTGTCGTGATTGATTTTAATTTGATTTATCCCTCCGTCGGGCGTACTCTGGCACCGTCCGAAGCACACCGGAAGCCGCTACCATTTGGGACAAGGTAATCGGGATCCCTTTGGTGCCCCCGAGCCATGGTTACCTGTACCCTAATTCTAATCATCTTGTTTCTGTACTACCTTTTCTCTTCAGGATGATGATCAAAATTCCAATTTTTTTTTTTTTTTGTGATACAGAAAATAATAACATCATTCGATAGAAAATTACACTTTCGTTTGAAATTCACGTGAATGTAATGACGCCACCGACGCTCGGAACAACATTCAAGCGTGCTACAAACGCAGTAACCGCAGGGCAGCAACTCATGCTTCGAACCGCCGGAAAGCCGGGAGTTGCCGAGAATTTTCAATTTGCTCCCAGTCAGCATGATTCACCACGACCACCACCACAGGTGGCATAATTGAACCACGTTTGCCATCAGCGCAGCATCATCTTTGATACATGAGTCCTTCCCGGTGGTTTTGACATATTTTATGTATGGTAAAAGAGCTTATCGTGCACCGGAGGAAACCAAACCAATCGGAACAGGCCGGAAAGCGACGACAGAGAGCGATCGTTTGAATACGGTCTGAATGGAGGATTAAATTGAGCGATCAAATCAGCCCCACCCCAGCCCCATCGCACCACAAACGGCACCGAAAGGGAAACGTTCCGTTTTTCCTAACCTCACGCCTTACCATGCCTACATACGCTTGTCAAAAGCCTTCAACCGCGAGAACCCGTGATTCACATCCTATCATGAGACAAACACACACACACACATACACGCACACAGCTACGAGTATCGCGTGCAATATTTAATTTTAAATAGGCCCATAAATCGAGTGAGCACTGAATTATTATTATTGTTTTGTCGGTCCGGTGCGCGGCGACGCGTCGAACTTCGGACACATCGACCGGTTTGGTTTATTCGGCCCGCTTCTGTACGCGCACCCGAACGCTGGCCAATAATTTTCGACCTGCACAAGCTTACTTAATCCTGTTGCACGCTGCATTTCGCACCACACAGCGCCATTAAAATCGGGCCAGCCTGTACAAACAACGGTTGAGCCGTGTTGGTGCTTTGAGTCAACACGAGGAAGTTGCCAGTTGGGAGCGGCCGCACAGATGGAGTGCAAGATAAGCACGGAGTACACAATACCAACAAAGCGCAGAGGAGGAAAAAAAACCATCCATCCAACATCGCCCAGCGAGCCGCAATAAATTTGTGAACGATCCCCATACCCCCATCTCCCATCCCCCATCCACCAGAGCATCGGCGGAAATCGCAAAAAGGGTTGTAGATATTTTCATTGTTCAAATCAATAAATCGCTCATGGCGGTTGTAATTGTGTATGGAAGCGGGTGGAAAATGTATCGTTCACTTTGGCCTACCAACCAGCTGGCCAGCTGCTTTGGTTAGCGAGTGGACGGGCAAAATTTAATTTCCTCTTTATTTTAAAATATTATTATTTCAAACAAATCTTCCCACAATCACATTTGTGTCGACTTTTTTTTCCAACGCATTCTGACCATTTTTTATCACTTTGAGCGGTACTATCAGGGCGGATAAATTTTAATCACTCCAATCAACGGCAGAGTTCTTGCATCGAACGCATTTCGATCGTTTGTTTGACTTTTTTCGTCAACTATTTATGTTTCCCAGTGCTTTTCCGCAGCTCCGTCTGTTCCAAAACACAGCCAACAAGCAAGTGAAAACAGTAAAGCGAGAAAAAAATACCATCAAACGAACGCATCAAAAGCGCAGCACATACAAGTTCTGACCGCGGGAACAATTTCGTTTTAATGTCGACCATCCGTTCCGTCGGTTTGAGCAGATGGTACCTGGACCTGGTTCCCCCGTTCCGGGTGACACATCCAGCGGGGTTCCGGAACCGTAAACATAAAACCAGACAAACAACAGCCCGACTCCTTCCACCGGGTTTGCTTCCCATTATCCTGGAAGCCACGGGATCAAGCCGACGGGAACATCGACCCACTGTGCGTCGAGCAAAGGGCTTTAAACAGATTTATTGTGGAAAGGAATTAATTTTATTACTCATGCTTTCTCTCCCTCTCGCTCTCTGTCTATCACGGGACACGCCACCCTAAGCTTTGAATTGTTCTACACTCGATTCAACCAATTTCTGGCCAACGAACTGACCAAACCGGCGAACCGATTACCGTGAAAGAAAGGTGGAGAGAAAGGAAAAAAAACCATCGCATAAAGAATGGAAATGGGGACCCATACTCTCGGACACCGGTCGGCCAACCACGCACGTTTTATCTGTTGATCTATTTGACGAGTTTATTGCGCGAGAGATTTGCCATCGGTACCATTGCTAGCATGTCCCTGGGTCCCATTAAAACATAACGCCGACCGTGGATTACCGAACATGAACCGGAAGCGATGTTCTACACAGGGTCAGGTCACCCATTCAGCTGACCTCAGCACCGCGTGGTCACGAGCGTTAGGGGACAGTTTTTGGGGAAACAACATTAACCGCAAAGCCACCCAGCACGGGATGTCGTTTACCACCGGCTACGGACCAGCGAACGGACGTCCCAAACAATTTTAACTGATTGACACACATAAAATAGGTCTTCATTTATATTCCCGCGCACTGGCCCAACCCGATGGTGGGGTATCAAACATCAAAGGGTCTTGGAAAGCAAGCGCGAAAGACGAATGATTCTTATCTTACCGTCTCGTGTATCATATCATGATCAATGTTTCGCTTGGCAGGGGGTTGATTGGCGTTTTTTGTATGCTTCAAGTCGAAGCTTCGTCCCTCACACGCTGGGAACGCCGAGGCGATCGATCATCATTCAACGTCAGAAATGGACACACTGATTATCGATCAACTGCGCTATTAATAGTCAAACGCCAAACTTATTTCGCTTTATCGCTAGATAACAAATACACCGAACGCGATGTGCAAGCGATTTGTGGATGCTTGACAAACAATCTCTTCCCAAGAAGTTAGAGAAAGAAATGGGCAAAATTTCTGTTCCAAAACAAGCATACACACACACACACAAACACGAGCGAGCAGTGTGTGCACAAGAACGAAAGTGTTTGTTATGTTGCCCGTAAAGCTATTACAGCATACAACCAACCGTTCCAACTTCGTCACGCAAAGGTACATATTTTTCCCTGCAGCGGGTGTAAAAAGCACCTCCCCGGGTGTACAAATTGGATGATTCAAAGAAACAACAGAATCACTTCGTTTTTTT
>JXWZ01001244.1:0-17682 GCA_000956215.1 Anopheles farauti No. 4 | reverse complement strand
CACCACCACCACCACCACCGGGGCGAGTGTTGTGTTTGGGTGGACTGGGTACGAAGTGCCTTCGCCAGTATTCCTCAAGATGAGTGAAAAGAAACCGTGAGCCAGGAAAACCTCGTAGGAAGAAGAGGAAGGCAAAAACTCGACGCGGTGAGCAGGTGAGCGTGGTGAGGAAAAATCAGGGTCGTGTTCCAGTGTTCTCGCCCGCTCCGTTCGCTCGCTCGCTCGCTCGCTCGCTCGCTCACGCAATCACGCTCGCAGCGCTCATTTTGCGCCCGGTGGAATGGCACGGGGCGAGGACGGGCGGAATGGGCGGCGTGGTGGGGTGTAAAAGTTTTGCTCGCTCACGGTCCATTGGGTGGTGGTATTGTTAGCAACGCCCAAAGAAAATTTCACCAACTCTCGTAATTTTTGCGCACGTAGTTTGTTGTTCCGGGGCAGTAAGTTGATCGCCAATAAGGTGTAAAATGTTCTGTTCACCTTACCAACCCAACAACAGGCATGGTGAGAAAAGGGAAAGAAGAAAGAAAAGGAAACGAAGCTCAAACGTACGGCAGGAAGACACTTACCCCGCTAGCACATATGGTGGTGTCCTATTTATAGTTTGAGGCAGGAACAGGGCCAAGTTGAGCGTCAGGATGAGGACGCCCAGCGACGGGCTCTTCGCATGCGGAACTTCGATAGTTAGCGACATGATGACTGCAGGTTTCTTGTGTCTCCTTTCACGTCGCTGCCTCTCGTCTCGGCTCAGCTGCACGTCACGCGTTCACGTTCACTCGTTTGCGCTGAGGTTTCTTTTCTTTCCCGGGAGCGTGCGGGTTTGTCTCTTGTGTTGGTACGGTTTTTATTACCTCGCCTCCTTTACGGGGCCAATTTGCTGCATCCAGCTGCCCGGTCCGGTGCGGGATCCTTCGGGATTCGTGTTCGCCGAACTTCTCTATCACCCGCTCGCTCGCTCACCCCTCGCTCTCGCGCTCTTTCTCTCGCTGGAGGTATCGATTACACGGCCCCTGATGATGGGCTTGGTCCTATGTCACACCTGTACCAAACGCAGCACAACAATTCATTCTCTCTCCCTACCGCACACACGCACACACACACACACACACACGCGCGACACACGCGAGCACATACACGCACACGTACGCAAAGGGGTGCACCACGCACACGAGGTCCCGTTAGCGCACAGGTCCTTCACCACCCCCGGGCCCCGGGACGTATCGGTTCGTTCGTCGAGTTTGCTTTACCTCGCTGTGAAGCTTCGTCCACCGCTCGTGTCCATTTCACCGCACCTTCCAGCCAGCGGTACCGCGCGCGGGTAGCAACGGTGCCCGGGCAGGCTGGCCGGAACCGGAACCGGGCGCGTACGCTGTACCAGCGACCCGTTCGACGCACTGCACTGGGAACACGCACACCGCACTGGAAGGCATCGTTTCGGCACGAACCTTTACGGGGCGGTAACGGGCAACTCCTCGGGCCACTGCCGCTACCACCACCCCCCGCCCACCAACGATGGGTGATACACTAGCACATTATTGTGAAACGCACCGCGTAGCGTTTGGACCGGGTGTCTAGCTGGACTTGCGGCCCACCAGGAGCACACAATTTTTTTGCACAAAACTTATGTGTTTTTTTTTCTTTGTCACGACTCGCACACGCACACGAGGCTTCTCCCGGCTCACTCGCACATCCCGTTTCGTGCGTACGAGCACCTGGCGCACGTACACACACACACACTCTCTCTCTCTCTCTCTCTCTCTCTCTCGCTTTTCTGTATCACTTCGACACCTTCTCGACACAGGCGGTGGTATCACACTGACCTACACTGGCACCTGTGTAAGAGGGAAAATAGCGGAATGTGTCCCAACGTTAGGAAGGTGGTTTCGAAGGTGGTCACAGCGACGCTGGGAAACACACGGTTTGGTAATCACAGTTTACAACAACCTTCCAAAGGGTTCGATCTGGTTTGGCAGCCTCTTTCGGGTGGCTTGAATTAAAAATGTGTTCAAAAGGAAAACTATCTCCTTCCCGCAGCAGAGAACCGTTTCTATTTGGGACGTATTTTGGAATGAATCAAAAATAAAATAAGATCCAAAAATCTTTCTCCTTCCTCCCTGGAGCTTGCTGGCAGCTCCAGCGTTACTGGTGCGATCTACGACTCAGACTGCTATATTTTGGGGTGGGACACATACAATCTTCGAGCTCGGCGGTTGCCACTGGCCAGTGCGCTGCAGAATCAGCAACCCCGAGTGCCAAACCCTCCCTCGAAAAAGCTCGACTGTTTTGTTGCTGGTGTTGGTGTAATTTTACGACGGTGAGACGGTGTGCGAGCACTCAAACCGAGCGCAACTGTGCCCCCTGGTGTGAGTGTAGCTGAGGCGAGATGATCTTGCAAGCAAAATCTCCAGCTCCTGGTGCTTCTTGTGTGGGGTTTTTTGTTCCACTCGCACTGTGGAGGCCTGTAGGTGCTAGTGTGTTGGAGTGGAGTGAAAGGAGCGATTATTTGTCTCACTGTTTACCTTCCCATTCGCTCATGCAGCAATTGGTGTAGGCAGGCCTAGGAGAGGGATGAAGGGGGGAGGGGGAGAGGGAGCGGGGAGAACGTTAGAGGGAAAGCTCTCTGGCGCTCACAGGCTCGGGTTGCCCGGTGCTGAAAGCTTCGCACATTTCTCACACACCAGGATCGCTCGTCGGCATTCCCACCGTTCACTGTCTCACTGCTTCGCACCCGACGTTGCCTGGACGGTACCGAACGTGTCTCACGGGCGGAGATCCTGAAGGTGCTCTTGCTCACGTCCAACGTGCCCGCAACACACGGAACACCGTGACCGTGGCGCACCTGCGCGGTACGGGGCCAAAAGCTCGGTCGCGAAAAATTCGACACAATTTTCGCCACACCAAATCAATGTGCAACAACAACCACCACGCGTCGGAAGAAGAAATCTCCTGCGATGGGTGGGTGGCTTTTCTTCTCACTGCTCACCACCACCATCACCACCACCCCTCGCTACTTCATGGTTGGAGTAGTTTTTTTTTCTTCTCTTGTGTGCGAGCCTGAACGCAAATCGGAAAAGGACTGGGCGTTAACGCACGGGGTTTCGGTTTTGTTCAACTCGTTGCCACCCTCGCACTGGGATTAGTTTGTGGGGATTTTGCTGCTTGGCTCGCGCGAAACTGTGCCGATTCGATCGATCGGGTGGGAGTGCTGGTTGGGTTCAATTTTCCATTTCACAACCACTTTGCTGATGTTGACGAAATTCACACGAATTCACACTCGCCCGCGCGAAATAGATTTTCCTGACGCGATTTCGCCATTATCCTTCAACCAGCGTTGCTTTGGCTGTTTGTGCAGCACAACTGTACTGCTGCTGATGCACACTACTCACATCTAACAGTGTCCACCGGTGCGACCTAACGTACGATCCATCGGCTTGAGCTTTCCTCGACGAACTGAGCTGTACCGTTTTTGACAAGGCCCTAGCCGGGACCTACCTGATACACGCTAGGTCCTTGCGTTGCGTCCCATTTTCCTGCCTCTCTTTCTTTTTCTCTCTCTCTCTCGCTCAATATCCTCTCGCAATTTATTCCTGTGCGAATTCGGTTCACTCTCTCGGCTCTCGTGCGTTCTCGTTTCTCCCCACTGACCTACCGAACGGTGTGGTTCGTCCTTACTCAAGGCGTTTTTCGCTACGGTGCCGCTCACACCAATACACCCACAGCGAGGCGAGGTTATTCATAGCTTCGACCTCTGACCTCCTGCACCACCCCTTTTCTTCGTTTGTTGCCTGACGTCCCCACGGTGTGGGGTGATTCGGATGGGTTTGATACTTCACCGAAATTGGCTCGCCGAAACGGCCGATGTAGGTGCAGGCATGGGCGAAAAACTCGGGCACGAAATTGGGGTGTGTTTGTGTGTATGCGTGCGCGAGTGAGTGTGAGTGAGCGGAGGCTGCGTGACGTGGTGTGGTGCAGGGAGAATAAAAGGTACGTAGCCGTTTGGAAACTTACTACGCTCGCACCAGCTGGGCAAGACCAGCGAGAAGCTTTGGTCGCAGCTACCGGGCAGTGGGGATTGTCGCGATTGTTCGATCGTGCATAATATTTATGATTCTTGGTTCAATTTGTAGCATAAAGTGTTTGCAAATTTCGTTGAGTAGGAGTTAGCTTTATCATTTTTTTCTAAAATTCCACGCCATGCAAAGTCATTCTTTAAAATTTACATTTTGATATACAAAGCTTAAATTTAAATGTGGGATAATTTACTATATTTATTGCTTGTTTTGCAGAATAAACGGTACATGTTATTAATTATACTAAATAAAAAAATTGATTAATAGTTTTGTATAAATATCACACATCGAGTCCACATAAGCCGCGATGAATGTGATGTATATAATCCAGAATGCAATTAATTCGCGCTGAATGGTTAATCTTAAGAAAAAAATCAATAGACGATTCTGAGAAAATGTGTTATTTAGTATGTTTTAATAGCAATAGTCATATCGTAGTTACGGAAAAGTAAATTATACCTTGTTGGGGAATTTCGTTTTGAAGTGTTGTTGTTTAGTACTAGCAGTTTTATTTCTTATCAAAAATTGTCAAATATATAACATTTTTCTTTAATACTGTATTTTAGTTGCTCATGAGTATAAGTTTAGGTTCGTGCATTCTTATCTTATTGTATTCTTTACACCAAAGGAATAATCAAATATTAATGTCAAATGCTTACTTTAGTGCTATTTCGGAATGTATACTTACTGCATCCAATTTTGGGGTTCGAATTTGGTAAAACATGCACACCTCGTGTGTCATAAAAATATACATACAAAAGGAACAAATAAAACACAGCGCTGAAAACAAAAAAAAAACAAACACGAAACGATTGAAGCGATCGTGGGGACGGCGTATGCATAACACGTGTCACTGTTACGGACAATAAACTTGCCTGTGATCCGTAAAAGTGCAATGATGTAGAAACTACGGCCACCACTATCCGCACCATCCGCACCATCGTGCTGAGACAAAGCAAAAGAAGTACGAAAACTAAAGAAAAAGAAAAAAAAAACGGTGGAGCAAATGAAAACGACAACAAATACCTCCCGGGATGATAATAATGTAAAACTAGGACAAAGTCAACTGGAAAATGTAGCACTCACGACATTATCTCGCCTGTCTCTCTTACTCTCGCTCTGTGCAACTCGTCCTTCTCCTTCGTACCCTTTCCGGCACATATGTTCGACACGTTTTTGCCGAAGCGTAGAGACACTGCTTCCCGAAATACGTATGTAGGTTAGAACACGCTTTTAAATCGTGAAGCGGGGGTTCACAATTACATTGAACTTTTGCATAAATCTCCGGCAAAAGTTGCCGCACGGTTCGGCGTGTTCAGGAATCTTGCGGCAATCTACCTTTCCGGTTGCACCGTCTTCGGTAACGGGCGAAAGCTCTGCGACGGTTTTTTTGGGGGTCAACGAGGGGGGGAGGGGGGCACAAGGGGGAGGGGGTGAGTCAGTACTCTCCGTACGTGTGCCCCGGTCAGCTCTGCCAGTTCGCCCGTAAGCTGGCCCACTACCGACTGCCGGAAGTATTTATAGTCCCGTTGAAACGAATAAAAATAAAGTATTCATTCGTCTAGATTAATTTATGTAATGTAATCATTCCGGTGGCAGATTAAGATGTATGCAATTGGCATTCCGAGTGGCGCATCGTGCCGGCGTCCGGTCCGGAAAATGTCTTATGAGTCGAGAAAACGGCTTGGCCTGCGGGCTCCGTGTCGCAGTATTTACGAATGGATTGGAGTTTTCCGTGTTTTCTTTTGGTGAATATTGAGCAAAAGAAAAAAAAAGGCAGAAACAGATTACGGGCAAGAAAGCTTTACGTCATCGTCTTCTGCTTATTGCACCCCTGCACACGACGTACGGCATCATTTGATTTAGTGTCACAAACGCGTGAACCGGTTTCAGCGTTTCAGCTGTACCTCTCACCATATCGTTTCGATTGGGCCGATTCGAAGTTATCGCTCGTTTTTGCTCCATTTTTCTCCAATTGTTCTTCTGGAAGCTGCTCGAAGTGTTTGCCGTATTAGATAACGATAGCGGTGAAACTAAAAGATAGCAACTGTGGGAGTTTGGCGAGAAACCACCGCTCCATCCCCAATTCCCAAAATTGGTCAGTGAACGATCAGATAACATCCCTTCGGGGAAAGTTTTCGGCGAGCGTACACACGAAAACTGCATCCGCAAGCCATCCCGTGCTGTCCGTCGCATCGGAACTCGAAAATACAAACAAAAACTACAGCGCAAAGAGACGGCGCAGAGGAAGCAAGAGGGCAGGGGGAGTAAAGAAAAGCGCCATACACACATTGCAGAAAGTTTATTCATTTTCCCGATGTCAATCACGAGATTAGCCAGGGTACGAAATTGGTGCAAACGGCAATGGGGCACAGCAAAACTAGGCACATACCAACAAAAAAACAAAGACACATACACAGGCGTATAAACTTTCCGTCGCCAGTTGTGCTATTGTTTTGCGAAGTGAATATCGTGTTTATTTCTTTACTGAAAATGTTGTGATTTTTACTAATAGTTTTATTATGTTTATCATGTTTCTATAAAATATTTTGTAAAGAATGTAGCATAGGGATTGATCGAGATACAAATTTCAAACTTTTAATATACACTCATTTAAAGCAGGAGTACCACCAAATATCGCCAAAGGCTGTGGATGATTATTAGAAGACCACTTTGCACGAACATGTCTGTAATTCAAAATCCTGATCGAAGATTGTATATGGAAATCTTTTCCACGGCTATCAAACGACGTGTGGCAGGCAGTGATGCAACTTTTTCGCGCTGATTAATCGCATTAAAACGACGTGAAAAATAGCGGTGGCGGTTGGCCTATGGAAGAAGTTTTAGGAGAGGATAGGAGCAATACGAGCGAAAGAATAATGTTTTTCTTCTTCCATCGGCAAGGAGCATCCTCCAAAGTTACGCTTATTCGGTAGGTTCGATGTATGTAACAAATGGATTTGGAGATGAGTTCGCGTGACGTTCGTCCATAATACGATGAGGAATATTTGTAATAATAAGTTTTATGGGAAAGTTTTTCGCATTATGTCTGTAACTTGTATTTAAAAGGTGTTTCTGTTGGTAGGGAATTATAAAAAAACACTTTTAAATGTTAATTAAAACCAAGTAATACGGCCAAGAAATGTATGATCAATAATAAAAAAATGTTTCATTTGAGTAAAACTTATAACATAATCAGTCTTAGCTATATGTTTGGATCTTAATTTACCAAATTTTAATTTAATTTTTGAGATATCGAGCTTAGATAGAGTGCCTCAATTTCAAAAAGCCTCAAGCACAAAATATAACGATTTAGCTTGAATTTCTAGACGAGTAGATATATTTATGTTGTGTGTCTTTACGTATTAGAGAATAAATCACTTTTGACGAAAAGAACAGATATTCTTCTTGAACCTGTTAAGCGTAACGATTTTCTGAATTTTTAGGCAATATTCTTTTGTTTAGGAATCGTTTTATATATTAAAAATGATATTTAACTCAAATTAATTTGTTCCAAGTTATTCTACCCTTAAAGAGGATTTGCTAAATGTATGAACAATTTTAATTAGCTCCCTAATTCGCCATCCGTGCCGTGCAAAACATTCCAAAACAGCGTCGAAAGCTGGCAAGAATTAGGTGCAATTTTTGTCACGGTAAAATTACCACATCCTAGCAGTGGCAAGCAGTGGCGCGATGCGCATCGATGCGTGACGATGACGCGCGAACGGTGTTACGATAGTACGGTTTGACACAAGCGGGAAGCTGCGAAACTTTACATCACGTCGTGTGTTCCACCCAAGGAGGAAGCTTTTCCGTAGGAGTTTAAATTATCTCGCACCGAAGCACACCCGCACAGGGCAGCAGGGGCTTTCCCTGGCAACTGGCTGGCACGATAAGTAGTAAATTCAAACAAGATATTTTCTCATTATCCGCCCGATTGTGGTGCCTTGGCTAGCAACGAACGGCGTATATTTAACGAACCTGCCGGTGGGTGAGATAATTTACTCCTCTCTTCGCTCGTCCAGCGCGGTATCAGGGTGGGATGGGAGTGGGATAAAATTATTTCTTAATAAACTCAATAGCTATTGAACGCGTGTTCCCGCTGCGGTTCGGGAACGGTACCGTGTATGTGTGGCCCAGAAAAGCGAACCGAACCGTACCGCTCTTAATCTTAATTAGAACCCATTCAGGCTTCCCATGGCTTGTTCCTGCCTCATTATCCGCCGCTCGCTGGTGCTGGAGCTAGGATCGATTTACTAATTTTCCGCCCGTTCGAATGCTGCAGCGCGGGGGTTTTGGTGAGAAACGGTTGAAGAAGAAGAAGAAAAAAAAAACACACACACACATAGTAGCAAGGCGGTGCGGTTCTCACCGCATTCCATTCGCAGACGAACGATCTATGGACGTTTTTTGTTTTCCGTTTCGATACCTCGGTACCGCCCGGGATGCTGGAACGTTTTACCTGAGCGGGAAGGTAATTGGCGTGTATTATGAGGAGCAAAATTTACCCACTTGCGCATTGCTGGCTACATCCAGGGCAGGGAAGCGAATAAGAGTAATAAAAAAAAAAAAAATAAAAACGCAGGAACACTGTGAGGGGAAAAACCACAACACCCAGCCGATTGGACCGGCCGCCACCGGGACCGATCTATCGTTTCGCATCCTAAGCTGGTAAACCGCACAACTTACTACAACTCATTTCCGCAGCTTCCGAGCCGTGGCGATGGGAGCGGCGGGGTTACGGGAGCGTCGTCATTGCGCAACATTTCTCACGTTGCTCGCTTACCTCGGGGGTGGGGAACAGCGGAACAGCGGTGCCACTCCGTTTGCCGCTGGCGAATAGAACGCGCTGCTGCGAAAGGTGAATGTAAAATATTCATTTCATGCGCTCACACCAAACGCTCGCTGCTCACCGCTCATCGGTTTCATTCATTCTTCTGCTCATTTGCAAACACAAACCGACGGACCGACCGCCCGACAGCAGCAACACAGCTGCAATCGGTTAAAGGTCGGCCGCTTTTATGGACGGTGGTTTTTCTGGTAACGTGCCTGCGTCGATGCTCCGCAGCTTCCGGATAGTGGATTGTAAGATTGTATTTTGCTCGGGTTTTTGTTTCAGTCCGCCACACCACCACCGTGCGGACGGGTCTTTTCTTTCGCTGGAAAGAAGAAGGGAATAAAAATGTTTTTGAGCATGCAGTAATTAAATCGGGACTATTTTTACCCTTTTCCGCCAGTAATTTCACACGAGCGTAGCTAATAGAGGCTGCCTGCGTGTGATTTGTTTCGGGGCGCTAATAAACTGTCGGGTGTGAAGTTTTCCCGACCACCAGCAGCCCGTTTTCCTAGCAACCCGTACGGCGATGGGTTGGCATGGTTTCCAACCAACCGGCCCGAAAGGCTACAGCGCATATATACATATTCTTACCGCCCGTTCCGTCTTATCGTCCGAGCGCTTTGCATCAACTATAATCTGGACCGTTTTTCTTACTACGCCTTCTGGAGTCGCGTAACGGGTGGTGAAGTTTTGCTGCGGAAGATTTCGGGTGGCCGGGCCCGTAAAAATGGCGGATGGTTTCCGCAACGGGCCCGAAACCAGGGCCCGGCACTTTTAATAACTTTCAAATTTTACCACCGAGCATAAATCATATTAATAATAATTTATTGCTAATTATTATCGTTGCCTTCCCCGGGCGGGCGTTGCTGTATCGTGCGGGATAAGGATGAGGCTCGTCGTGGGGGATGTGTTTTTGTTCGCTCGGATGACACAGTGACAGCTTCGTCATGGTGGCGTGGGATGCCTGTAAAATTCACCGCTGCCTTTACTGCGCGACGGATCGATCGACTTCCCGGTGCTGGAGACGGAAGATTTAGCCGGCGTTGTGTTGTGACCGACGTAGGATTCTCGGGGCTCTACTGCATCGATTTGGCTCGAGCCGGGGAAAGCTACCGCGCGTATTACGCCACGCCACGCACCCGCCCATCCACCGGCGTGTTTGATAGGTCATAACGAACGAACGGGCCGGGCGTCTCCGTCGTCTACCATCCACTGGGCGTCTCCATCGTCGCACACAAAATTCCGTCATTAAGCGTGGCGATTCATTTCGCAAAGTTTTCGGAATAAATTTGCAAACCGTTTTCGGTGTTCATCAATTTTTAAAACTTTCCCTACACCAACGGCCGTGTAAGATGACAACGCTGGTGAAATATCGTGGGGAGGGCGGTCGGTAGAAATTAATCCGACAACCAGCACGGGCAAAGTGGGTAATCAAAGCTTGAAAGCTTCGATCGAGCGACAGTTTAGGTTCACGGTGCTTAATGAATGTTTCAGCTTGTCGTACAATCAAATACTCCCCATGCTCGCGACACATAAACGCGGCGGAAGGATTCATTAAAACACGCGTAGTGCAAGTTTAATTTCCATTTTCGTGCACGGTTCAAGTTGTGCCTGGCAAAATGAGAAAATCCGAATTTTAAGTACCTCTTACTCGTTCCCGGGAGATGCCCGCAAAGGGTGAACATTTATTTAATCGTCACCGAATCAGGCGGAAGTGATGCCGATGAAAAGGGGGGAAAAAACATCCAAAATGCGCACCCAAAGCACGAGGGAGCACGCATAAAACGCGCTTAAATCCTTTTCTGTTTACTCATACTTCACCTCTACCGAAGCACCGAATCCGTGTTTTGATGCGGTTGGGACGGGTTTATTACGATTCTCTTTAGCACTTTAGCGTTTCTTTCTCTCTCTCCTGACTTACTGACTGATAATGCTAGTCGATCAATGTTTTTTTTTTTCGCATTCGCAGTTGATGCAGCTTCCACCGCATCAGCTGAATCCAGTATGACGCGGCGCAAATTCGGTTTTTAAATATTATGTCCTTTATTAACGATATTTTCAGCATCAATAATGAAAATGCTGTAATAAAATAAGTACCACCACCGTTCTTTGCGTATGTGTGTGTTCTTTGTTTGTGGCTCATGTTCTAGTGGTGGTGGTTGTGGTGTAGATTACGTTTTTGCTGCAAAAGTTTGTGTCTTGTCGGCGTAAGCCACCGTCGGGTTACGATTTACGAGAATCTGCAGTTTTTGGCAGGATGCAGACAGCGGTGTCGTCGTTTTACCTGAGCAAAGATTCAAGGAAATTGTGACCCAGTTTGCATCCTAGTACTCGTTGCGAATAGCACGCGCAAACATCAATATTACCAGAACTCATATTAGGCACGACGATTTTGCATGCCTTCAGCATTTGCGGCAAAATGACCCTCGGCGAAAGAAGTGTTTCCGGGGTTTGCCACCCGAAAGGAAGAAACGGTTTGTGAGGTTGACGTTATTTATTACTCCCTTCACCCACCCCAAAACCAAAGAGTACGCAAACAAAAACAACAATAACAGTACAAACAAACATTAAAATTCGAAACCACCCGTACCCGGGCCCGCAAAACATCCAACCGGCAACCGACCGGTTTCCACAGATTTCCCTCGACGCTCGTCACGAGCCGCACCGGCGTACCCGTAACCTGAATCCTGACCGTCTCCTGCGCTGTCGGTGCCACTTAAGGTTTTTACGAAACCCTCCAAGTGTTGGGCCTGTGCGTTCCCAGAAGACGTGTTTCACGCGTCCTGCTGACTTGTTTTGCTCATCGCATCCGCCTTTGTTGCTTATTTCGGAACATTGGCTCGTGCCCCGGGGTAGGGTTTGGGCCGTTCGTAAAGAAAAAGAAAAAAGAACACACTTCCTGCGTCCCCACTGGCCCCCGGGTAAGCTTACGGGTAAATGAAAAGCTTCCCGAACTGATCCTTCCGCACACGCAGCGCACGAAATGTAGCATCTCGCCAGAAACCAGCATCAGCTAATCAACTCTCCTGGCCCGGATTAGGGTCCTGGTGGATGCTTGAACGTGCGACGTCAAAATACTACATGGGCAGGGTTGGCACAACACACACACACACACGCGCTCTCATACACACATACAGACACGCACGGATGCAAAAGCACACCAGCAAAGGCATGGTTTATGTGTTGGCGTAGTAAGCCGTTCGTTTGGAAGCGTTACAGTCATCGTAAAGTGGCCGTGACGAAACCGGTTCGCTAGTGTTGGTGTTCGCGTACGTGTACTGTATGTGTGTGTGAGTGAAACACACACAGACGCATGCGAGAGCTGGAGAGCGAAAATCAAAACAAGACAAACGCACAAACTGACACAACAATAACCAGCGCTTTGACGAAGGTATAGGTCAAATGACGTTTGCCGTCGTGACGGTTAACTTTTTCCCTCGGCAACTCCCTCGACCGTTTCTTCCTCACCCCTTATTTTGGTCAAGAATCTGTGCCCCGTTCCGGAGCTTTTCTGGTGCTCCCGGTGGTGCTGGCGCGTGGTGTGTGCGTGCTCAATCCCGCTGTTGCCAAAATACGTTCTTAGAATTCACCGTCTTCTCGCTGCTCGACGCGCTGGGACACAGAGAGCCCCCGTTTTGGCTCGCTACCAACGGGGCCGGTGCGCTTGCGCTACCCTGGGAATCTTTTCCAAAGCACACAAACACACACACACACACGTTTACGCTCGTACGAGAGAAAGAGAGAGTGAGAGAGTGAACCAGCGAGCAAACACGGGAAGGAAGATGCGATTTCGGTGCGTGTGCTCGATCATCGGAACACTCAGACACTCAAGGCACTCAGGCACGTCGATGGAAAGCTTCACCGCTCACAGCCTTTGGGAAAAAGGAAAAGCTCACGCGGCAAGTGGCTGGATGTTTTCTTACGTTTGATGATGGTCTGCGTGGGGCGTTTGTATGTGTGGTTGTGTGTACGGTTCGGTCGGGTCGCCTTGACGAATGCCTTTTTCATTGTTTGAAGTTGCTCTTGCTGGTTTGTCGCTTTCGGATGGGTTTTGTTTTTCCCTTTGCATACGTCCATGTGCGTGTGTGCGTGTGTGTGTTTGTGTGTGGGTTGAAGGGGCTAATAGTTTGTTGTTGTCTTCCGTCTTGCCAGCTCTTGGAAGGGTACCGGATCGGGATCATCATTTGCCAGCGGGCTTCTTCGAGGGGCTGCCGATGCCAAGCGTCGCCTCGACTGGTGCGGACGTCAGCAGCGCTCGGTTCGTCACACCAGTCGGGGGCTTTGCGATGGCAAGTGGGTGATGGTGTGTTTTTGCTTCACTTTCAGCACTTGCCGCGGGTGGGGACATCCATTTTCATTGAGCAGCGGGTGTTTTTCGCACACAGTGCTGCAGGAAGGCAGGACGGTGCGGTTGGTTCATTTGCTCCATCGTTTGCAGCCGTTCGGCAGCGTTCGATTCGGTGTGCTGGAGAGCAGATGCTTTTTTTTTGTTTGTTTGCCTTCGCGTGACCGTCCCTTTCGGAACGACAACTGCACGCACAGCACTGTATGTGAGAAACGTTTCTTCCCGGTGCCTCCGCACCCGTTCGCCGTTCGGCGGCGAGAAAACAAAGCGAGCACAGCAAATAAAGCAACAATGAAGCGCAAAAACAAAACAAAAAAAAAAACAAACACGCTCACACATCCGTCCAAAAAGCAAAGCCATTTGCTTTGCGAAAGGGATTATGCGCCGCATATCGCGCAGCGCATGATGAATTGGAAATTGAACCGCAGTCAAGCGCCGGCAGGAGAAAAAAAAGCTGGCCCCGTTCCGTGGTATGACGACGCCCGGCCAGGGTTTGGAATGAATGCTTAAACAGATTGTACCCCAGCAGAGGGGTGTGGGGTTTTCTTCTCTTCGTACGCCTCACGTAACGAATATGTATGTGTGTGTTTTTTTTTTGGGTATGTGTATTGCAGGAAGGAGGCACAGTTGGTGAGGCGCCAATATGTGTGTATATATATTCTCCCTGTTTGCTGCCGTTGACAGGATGGGATTCGGGTTTGGAACGTTTTTCGAATACCGAACCGAAAGATATACAAAAATAACGCCTGGCCCAGCGTGTGCTCCGACGGAACTTACGTTGGCTTTTTTTGATATTTTTCTTCCGAGCTTCATTGTCGATCTTGCTACTGCTGCTTTTGCTCACCATTCCTGGTGAGTGAGTTACGTTTTTTTCCCACCCTTTCATCAAACGATTTCATTTTTTGCCATTTTCAAACCGGTTTTGTTCACTCCCGCGGAACGAAATCGAAGCAGCTCGGTTGGCGGTGATGCCCCAGCGCTGTGTGTGGGTAATGCTAAATTTGATGCATTAATTATGCTCTGTTTTACATGTGATTTATTGGTTCCATTCAGGTGGTCGGCACGGAATTTACCGTTTCTCGGTTTTGTTTTTCGCTTGTCGCGAAGTGTTACGTGCCGCAAGGCGTAGGAATAATTATTGTAATGCCGCCGTAAATTGTGCAGTGATTTAGCCCCGCGCGATCACGGTTGGCAGTGCGGTTGATAAATATGTAAGAAGTGCGATGCGATAGTATATGCCAGTTTTATGGACCGAACGGCGCATGGTACGCGGCCAGGTGTTTCGGTGATATTTTTTTTGAAGAAAAAGTATATTTGATTAATTATTGTTTTAAAAACTATCATTTTGAAGGTAATATTAAGGAGTTCATTAATTTGTTTGATTATTCATTAAACCAACGAACTTTTTATAGAGGAGTAATATGCCTTCAGGGGTAAAAGAGTCAGAGGTCAGAGTTGAACTGTGAGGGTAGTTTTGATTTTGAGTTCACTGCTCAATTACAGCGAAATCAAAATGTTTATGGTGCCATTCGTATGAACAGTAATGTAAATCTAAATCCCGTGAATAACGACATTTAAGTTTCTCAAGTTTCACTTAAAATCATTTATATTATAATATATTTATATTATAATAGTTTTAAAAGAGTATTTATTATGAATATTATTGATAAAATTTTGTTGATGTTTGTTTTTAATTTAAACAAATAAAACAGCTTCTACGCGATCGTTTCAAAGATGATTAATTAATTCGCGTCTAATCGAAAACGTGCTGCCATAAATTCGGTCCTTTTATCTTTTATACCTTTACCCTACTGGACCACCAATAACACCCTGGGCGCTTGGATTGTGTGGTGATAAATAATCTAAATATTAATATCGCCAATCCATTCCAAATCTTGGCCCACCACGTCTTGGAGGCATCAAAGCGATGTGTTAAAGGCTGATAAAGGAGAAGTGGACGGATAAGGGTTTAGATTTTTACTCCACCCCTCGTTTAAACAAGCTCAGCTTTTCTATCGCAGCGATCATGATATGTTTCCGGGATTCGTCCGGAAGCGTGCGTGTGTACGAATCCATAACTCACGCCCGGCAGGTAAGTAGATATAATCAATTTACCTAATAAAGTTTACCAACTATTTCCAGCACCGTTGGCGAGCGGGAGGCAACCCTGCACAGCTAAACAGGCACCGTAACTTTTGGCCTTTACTTCCGAGAACCCATTCCCATTCAGGAGCCGTCCGTTTTGACGCATACGGCGAAGATGAGCGAAGATGGCGTGATGAATGTTATTTGCACGCGTCGTAAGGAATGTTTGGGATTGACGAGATAGGAAACAGTAGCAAAAAAACGAGAAAAAGAGAGAGAGAGAGGGGAAGGAAGACCCGCACAGCACAAAGCAGCCGGGCAGCTCTCCACGTCTCTCCGCAAAACTGGAGCACAGAACTGGGGACGTGGTGCTGGTTCGGTGGGAAATGGAGATTAAAGTAGATTTTCCCGGAAAAACTCCCGCGCCCGACGGAGGGCGAAAGGTTCACACGGCGCACCATCAGTGCCGTGCGACCCGATGGATACGGCGAGAACGAAGCGGAATGATCAAAAATCGGGCTAGGCGTATGGTTGTTTTTTTTGTTGTTGTGTTATTTTGTTTTTCGTCCCACCACTACACTCCAAGGGATGCTGCGATGCTGGGCTGATGACGCCGGAGAAGGATGATAATGATGACGATGATGACGGTGGTACAGCTGGTGCTCGCTAGAGTGACGCTGCGTAGGCATATGCGAGCGTTAATAATTAATGTTGGTTATTAATAATTACTGTATCTACTGGAGCATCGACGCCCATGCGCCCGAAACGGCAATGGCACCATGCTAGGCCGCGTGTGTGTGTGCACCGGTGCCGGTGCCCGGTGTGCGGGACAGGAGCTCAGACCTCAAACACCGTGTCGGCTCACCGGGAACCGGACGGGGAGTGAAGGGTCACCACCGTGCTTGTCATGAATATATTCAGACACTTAGTCGCAATGCTCGCAAACGCACGGTAGGGCTCCGGTTCTCTGGCGGCCGCACCTGGCCTCATACCACTTCGCATACCATGCACAGTGGTGCCAGCTTAGAGCAAAGGAAGGACAATGTTTTTTTTCTTTTGCAAATGAATTTGTTTGAGTTTTAATGTTTTTAAGTGTTTTTTGTTAGCGTTCGCAAGGAGATATAAACTCGAAATTTATGGTCGTTCCACAGAGTCATGGCAAGAAGTAAGGTCACTATACAGGTTTTGAACAAAATTAATTTATAAAACTATTTTTTTTTATTTCAATTCGTTGGTTTTATGTTAACTCTTGTAAGTAATTGTTTTTTTTTATAATGATTGGTAATATTTTCACCTGAGTTGAATATAATCTGTAGTTTTCAAATAAAATAAAACCCTTTCTGTTATTTTAAACATCTTCAAATGTAACTAATACTTTTCAAATTTTACTCGTGGTTTTACACGACAGGTATTGTGAAAAATATTTCTGGATATTTTAACATTCAACTGAAAACACTTGAATTATTAGAATTACATAATTATCGAATGTCCATCTTTGAACCATCGTGCCTGGGTATCCACTGTCCGAATGGTTCAAGGGTGACGGTTGTCCACAAATAATTTGCACGCACCGGCTACTACCATCTTGGCCGGCACTGACTAGCGTGTCTTTACCCTTACGTAAGCACGTTCGCGCGTCGGAACGAGATGAGATTGAGCAACTGACCACCAGGCAACCGTACAAGCACAGTACGTACCCGGCAGCAACACCGAATTGATTGAGGTAATAGCAACGCATCGTCGGGCGTGGTGGCAATGATGATGATAATGGTTTACAGCGCAAGAAAAAAGAAAACCCGGCAGCGTTCGAGGAGTGAAGGCGAGCGTTGAAGTGTGCGTTCAAGATGTATCGAAGAGAGCAAACGTTGCAGCCAGCGCAAGCCCCGAGATGCTCATGGTAATGTGTGTTTCTGGGTGCTCCAAATTAAGTTGCTGGCACGGGAAAAATGATTTCATCACCATTAGCACTGCTACCACACTGCTTTTCAGTACTTCAACCACTCACTTTCCCGCACGTTACCTTCTCCCCCTCTTCTCTGGGTGGATGTTATGCATGGTTTTGCTTTTTAAAGAGATTTAATTTCCGTCCTTCACCGCATGGTGACCACTTCGGCGGGGTGAAAACGAGAAAGCGAATCGTACCTCGTTCGGGAACAGCCCCTGTCGCTGCCGTCAACGGGAATGGGGGGAATGATTTTCCCTTTTCAGGGTTGCATGGTGCTGAATTATGAAGTACAAAAGGTGATGTTATAAATTAATAACATCCGACTGACTTCCAAGTACGCTTTAAGCAAGTGATCCTATTATCGCAATGCCACGTATATGCTTGTGTGCGCTCGTGTGTGTTT
>JXWZ01001243.1:0-25950 GCA_000956215.1 Anopheles farauti No. 4 | reverse complement strand
CTCTCTCTCTCTTATTTACTCTCTAAGTCCCACTCGGTCACGAGCGTTCTGCCATGTGTATTGACATGTGCTCCTGGGGAATCATTTCTCGCAGTGGCCCCAGTCTTAAGTAAACAGTTTTTACAAAGTTTCCACCGGAAGCAAAACGTTAAAGAGCAACAACCTGTTCGGTGGAAGTCTGGCCGGCAACAGGCTTCCGCTTGTCTAATGGACCAATGCGGCCGGCTGGTACCGCTCCGGGACTCCGTGGCTTCTTGGAGGGTGGTTGCCGGAGCAACGAGTAACACTGTGTGGGCAGATGTACTTCAGTGTTTTGAAAAAAACGTCCGAAATTTCGGACAACTTTCGCTCGATGATGATGCCGATGACGATGATGATGGAGGAGAAAAGCATGCAAGCATGAAAAAAAAACAACAAAAAATCCCACTCACTCACACACACACAAGCAGCGAACAATATCCCACGCGCCGACTGCAAACAGAAAACGGCAAATAGAGCAACTTCAAAGCGCGTAGGACTGTTTGCCACTATCCGCTCGACCCACGCGATCCCACAGGTTTCCCCACCCCCAAATGCAACCCCCGAACCGTTTTGCGAACCCTTATTGTTTGCTCTCAGTAATCATTAAAGCACAGAAAATGCACAGCACCCGTCAACCAGTGCGTGTGCGAGCGGGAGGAAGGCAGGAATGGTAGCCAATAAAATACCCCGTAACACCCATACACGCGGGCGAAATGAAAAATCTTCTGCGCTTGCAGCGAGCGCCCGTCACGCGCCCGTGTGTATGTAACGTAAGCCATATTTATTTGATACCGGAACCCCCGTAGCCCCCGTCGGAAGAGGATATTTATTGATCCCGCTAGGAAATGGAAGTCCGTGCCACTCTCCATGCCGTCGTCCCCTTTTCCCCGTCACGCGACTCGACGCGATCGTCGGAGGAAAACCTCCCGTGAAACGGGCGGCTAAAAGGCAATCGATTTCCGATGAGCACGGAACACGCGCGACGTGTACAAAGTCAGCAGATGATACGAATACGAATTCCAGTGTGCCATGCAGTGTGGGTAGCGGTGAGGTGGGGGGAATCCACCCCGCTGCCCGTTATCCGTAAGTTCCTATTAAGTGTCTACTAGAACGAGGGAAGCTAGCTAGGGCCGCCATTTGCACCAGGGCCGCTTGGTTTTGCAAAGTATGTAAGTTGATTATTGGTTACTATTAAAAGCAGCAAACATCACAACGCTCTTCCAAGCAAAACAAGAACGTTAGACGGTAGGAAAGCGGGACGGAAAGAAGTTGTGCCAACTGCAGCGGAGGAACGGTCGGGGTTTTAAGTGGTTGCTGTGTAAGTGACATAGTTGAGCAACCATTTCGGGCGTCGTAAAAGCCGTATCAATGGCGGTGCTTCTGGTCTGTTCTAAGTTTCGTTACGAGCTCGTTAAGCGAATCAGTTCGTTAATCTTTAGCCGCTGCTGCCATTGCGGGCGCCATGTTCGATTGAAAAGTTCGAGTCTTACCGCCTTACACATACGCCGTTAAACGCCACACAAGTGCCTAGCGTAAAATTTCTTTCCGAATCCCCGGATCGTTTCCATCCGCCTTAAGCGATGGGGAAAGTGTCAACAAATCCTTTTTGATGCGCCTTGCCAAGCTGCCGGAACGAATGGTCCAACCCCCGTACATGCACGTTAAGTACAAAACTGCCACACGCGGAAGTGCCTTAAACAATGTAAATTGAATTTTCACTAGCACAGAATCAAAGTTGCACTCGCCCGTTTAGGATGCGATGCAGGAGGAAGGTTTGAAAACAAAAAACAAAAAAAAACAGCAGAAGAAAGTACACTGACAGCGAAGGCAAGGGTTAATGAATTTGCATTCCGCACAATGGAACCGCTCCATTTGCATGGCCCCGAACAAAATGGCCGCAATAACGCAAGCCATTTTGGCAGGCGTTGGATACGACGCCATCTAGTGCTCCTCGCTCACCCATAGCAACGTGTTTTTCCCCCCCGGACCAAATGGAACGAACGTTCAATTCTAGCGTTTTTTTTATGTAAATGCATGCACCACAAACACGTGTCGTTCGGGTGCCGCACGCAAATCTGGCCTGATATTCGATTACAGATTGTACCTACACAAGCTGCCGCCCGGGCGCAACAGATCGAAGAACGGTGCGTAATTTCAGCCCCAATTATCGCAACCGGTGATGGCCGTGCCGGGGTTCGCGATGCGTTTATAATTAAGTGTTCAAAGTGCTTGGCGAGCAGATTATCAAAATGACTAGCTTAGTGCAAAAATCGATGATGGGAGCGATGAGAAACGATGGCAAGAAAAGAACGGCCACGCGTAAATCGTATGTCAATGTATCTTGTAAGCTTGCTTGAACTTTAGCTCCCTTTAGCTTTATCTCTATTTGTAAACCAATGTTTATGTTTTAAATAGTTTTAGCTACCGAAGCCTTGCCTGGTGAAGGAGAATTGTGCATAAGCTAAACTAATAAAATATGATTACAAACAAAAACCCAACCCAATGTTTGTTTGTTCATTACCGTTGCCCGAAGGGGGAATGGGAGTTCTAGCGAATTCGCATGATGTGCACCTGGTGCTGAATGAGTACCGTGTAAACAGTGTGGCTTCCGCAAATCGATTCTGGGTAGAGCAAACAATGTAGCTGATTAAAATCGACATTTTACGGTTTGCTGTAATTGCGTGCTGCTGTGCAAAACAAATTCTACGCATGGTAGACGCTACACTATATGGTTAAACACTATATTTAAAGCTGTTCCCCTAGACGCTTCGGTTCCATACCCAAGTGCTGCTTGGTTACGGACGCTTCAATCCTTGAGCACTTGTCCTCGAACGAAGCACACCATATAGTACAGATTGCGCACTTTGGCCACGGCCATAATGCAATACCCTCCCGAGCGGCGATGGTAATCAGTGCTTTGAAAACTTTTCAACAATATATCACAAAAATATCGTTCGCGTAGCTCAGCCAAGCAATCCACACGCTGCCACCCGTCGTCTGCAGCCACTCGGCAGCAAATGGAGCGTAAAATCAAATAATAAAATAGGTTGCACGAAGAGACAGCACCAACGAGGCGATACGAGACAGGACCGGACGACACTGGAAAGGTTCTTGCCAATTTTCTTCCCAGGATCCTCCGCGCGAAAGGTTTGCAATGTGAGGGCACACGTGGGTGGGAAAGCTGGCTGATTTGGCTGGTGTCACAAACTGAAACCTGCGCTACCTTCGCCTTCACCGGCGATGCGCCACCCACACCCACGGTCCAACAAAAGACCAACAAACTCCGACGCGCCGACGGAGGACGAAGCAAACTGCCATAAAGCTGTCATACAACACGATAGTTACGGGTACGCCAGAACCGGTGGGGACGCTTCGGACTCATTTGTCAAATCGGTCGTCGCATCCGTGGCGTCGGCGAGTGCGGGCAGTGCTTAAATTAACGAACTCGAGCCAGCACCAACTACAGCGCCGGGGCACTCGGATTCGGCGCCCGGGAGGGGGTCGGACACCACCCCGATAGGTGGCAAATCTGTTGTAAGTTGTAAACATTGGCCGGATTACGTACCATCAGTCACGACCGATGGCGGGTGCCGTGCGGGAAACCCTGTCGAACAAGCTATTATGAGTGGCTCATCGAGCTAGATGAAGTGGTTTGCTCGCTGTTGATGGTGGCAAGTTCTGGAGGATGCTCTCCGGGGGTTTGCCACTCGTGCAAGAAGCGTTTACGCATACGACAGTCATACGTGCCACGAGGGACCTTCGCTTTGATCGCTGTCCTGTGATATTGCAACCGTGATGACAACGAAATATCAAAACTATAAGATTCAGACCATATAATTCAGTTTCTAAAAGCTACGAGAGGTTGTCAATAATTTTAAAAATATTTATAAAACATTTATACACGCTCAAGTGCTTCTCAAACGGGAAGAAATTTCGACCTGGGCGTAAAAATACCATCGAAATTGGTAAAATAAATGCGAAAATCATTCAACTGATGCATTATCTGATGCATTATTATTAAGATTTTATAAGATATTTTAGGTAAAACTCTACAAATGTTAGTTACAAATTTTGTTTGTTTTTATTTTTGATGTAGTTTTTTTTTAAAGCTTTTAATTACTTAAAAACGTCTTGGGATACGTTCACGTTTTTGTTACAACAAACGTTTCGATGCAGTGCTAAACGGTTGAGTGCAGGTGGCCTGCAAAATCAACAATTTATGAAGAAATCATCCCGCGTAGGTTCCAATGAAAACCTTTGAACATAAACTCTTGGCGAAATCACTCTTATTTTAAGCATTCCGATGATTTGGCTTCAAAGCTCACTTTCTAACAATCATGAGCATGTTGATTACTTTTAAACTGTACTTTGTACTTCACCAGCTTTCATTGTATATTCTAGGGAAAAGGAGAAGATTATAAACGAGAATGGATGTCGAAGAAAGAGATGATTTGAAAATGTCCATCACGCTTCTCATTACAATTTCACGAATACCTGTTAATTCAAAACAGTATGGTTTATGTACGCTTATTTATGTTGAAATTCCTAGCGCACTCTCTGCGAAAATGACAAAAAAATGAGCCTTCAAAGATCATCTCATTTCCATCAACTTACTTAAAATTCGAACAAAAATAAAACCAACCAACATCGCTCGCTTCATTCGAAAGAAATGTAAAATATCGTGAAGTCCAACCCAGGATTCAGAGTATCCCCTAAAAACCTCCACAGAAAAAAAAAAACAAGTAAAATGTTTCTGAATGATTGAAATTCAATTCAATCCATGGTATCGACGAAAAGAAAAATGCTAATCAAAACATATTAATACTATGAATTGACCGTAATGATGCAGTAAAATCATTACAGGTATAATTAAATAAAATCACCAATCACAAGCGAAATCGGGCAATAAAAATTCACTGCACCATTCCACCTTGACAACGTGTTCGCCATTTATTACCCAGTGACTTTAAATCGTATTCGATTTCCCGGGCCCGAACTAATTCATCCTTAGCGCGTCAACCGATTAATCAATCCCGGGCCAAACCCGGGGTGACGCGATGCCCCCCCCCCCCCCCCCTTCTTCCCTCCCCATCCGTCACGCCGACCGCACGTAAATGGACAATTATCATCGTTCGATTATTCAAACGCCACCCGCCGACGACCGTACGGCGCGATTAGTCAAAGGTGTTTCTCCCGTTGGCCGGGAAAGTGTTGCGGATTTGCGATTTTCATTATTTGCCCGGGCCCGTGGGCGCTACTGTGTTGTTGCCTTAATTTATTGGCAGGAAATTAAATGTTCCCCAGCCTCCGCCGTAACCGATTGGGGAGCTCGAGTGGTGCGAGTGCGCAATTAAACCGTGCGCCACTCGCGGTCAACTCGTCGCGTCAATCGGCTTACCGTGTTTATTGTCCGTGGCCGTCCGTTTTCGTCGTACGGCGTCCTAAAACGCGCTCGTTCGCGAACCACTTGCAATAGAATTAAACAACAGACGTGGAAGAGAAAAAGGTTCCCCAATCCTTGCCACTCGCGGAGGGTGTTTCCACTTGCGCCGGGAACTCGAGCCCAAAAACCACATCGTTTCCGTACCGGCCAGCAACCGGTCAAACAGGTTTGACGAGCAAAAATGGCCCCCGGAAAGTGCCGGGCTGACCGGTGCCCTCATGCAGCGGGAAAAGTGCCCTCATTAGCGCGGACGCTGACGAGAGCGAGTGCGCGTCCCGAAATGACTGAAACCGCGCAATTCGCATTCGCTAAAACGCAGGATCGCTAATTGAAACAAGAGCGCACGCACGCTCGCTGGCATATGCCGCAGCGCAATTTCACCCCATCGTAGTGTATCGAATATCGGTTTTAGATTTAATTTGCTTTAGCACAACATTACCGTCCGCTCGGTCGGGTGCATCGTGGCACAGGACGGGGGCAAAAACAATACATTACGTAACGCATCCCGCAGCCGTCCGTCCCGGGTTGGGTCGGGGAAAATAATGGGTTGACAAAATTGCTTCATAGCAGGCGGCGCTTCGACAGTGAGCCACTTACTCTTCCCGTCGCGCTCATCTTGACGCACCACCGGTGGGATATGGATGATCGGAGGCAACAATTGCAAGGTACGTCCACGTCATATGCCGCCGATAAAACCGACACTGGAGAGGATGACGTTCCGGCTTCCGGAATGTTTGGAAGCCAACCATGCGCTACCATGTCAGCGCCGTTGTCGGGACCTTGCCCGAAGCCTCGGTTCGGAAGGCAGAAAGGTTCGGATCGGTCGCTCCAATCAGTGTCATCATTCAACATGCATACCGATCATTAGCGAGCCTTTGCTCTGCCGGAAAATGGGCCCCAACCTGTCCGGGTCCGGGTCGAGTCGAGTCGGTGCACGACACAAGACACCGGCGGGACTTCCATTAAATCAATCGGCTGGTTTCCGCGTACGGCGGTGGCTACCACTTAAAACAAATTTCACTCCATTTCGGTCATTTCGGTAGTGCGGACACACGAAAAACGACAGCTGCGAAATAAATTCGGGACCGGGCACGCTGGGAACGCGATGACGGTACAGCGGCTTGAGCGATAAGTCGCACTTAATTATCCATTAGGAAAGGTGAATTTCGAAATATGGTGATACTAAATCAATCATCTCCATTGCATGATTCATTTTCTAAACAAAATTTGTGTAAATATGGAGTGGAACGATGATCGCTACACAATTTTTACAGAAGGTTTCAAATTTCTATTACAAAGAGCAAATGTGACAAGTTTAAGTGACACATAATTCAGAGGAAAGAAAAACTCTTTTTTTTTTCAAACTAGCACGTACAAAAAAAACAAAAATTTATCCAAAATTTCACTGATTTGTCTCTTGATTTTTGATGTGTTATGTGAATGTGTAGATTTAAAAAATCGTCCGTAATTTCTTTTCATGGGTTTGTTCGAGTATTCGTTAATGTTCATTGAAAATAATCTATTAGCCCCTAACTAAATACATTATTTTACTACAGTTCATTTCCTGTGAATGAATTATATATTCACGTATCATTAAAATTTACTACAGTTCTATGCCACAAACAACTAACTTCACATGAATTCCAACAAATACTTTTAAAATTTACTAGCATTATTAATACACTTTATTATTGAGAATTTTGTGATAAGATTGTTTTATTCACCGCTTAACAAGAGATTTCCTACGGACAACGAATGGAAAACAGCCCAAAAACATCTCAACCTACCAAAAATAAGGTATATTCACTAAGTTTAGCTAATTACAAAATTGTGTTTTGCAAACATTTTCTAACTTAGATGAGTAAAGGTTATGACAAAAAAACATTCCGACCATGAGATTATCATCTCAGTAGGCGTCAGTGTTATATTTAAAATAAAAATTCTGGAAAAAAAACAATAAAAATCATATGACCTGCCATGAAAGCTAAACTTAGTTACGATCCTTTATTCGAAATGATATGATCCGTCGAGAAATTTCGTCGAGAAACTCTAAAACTCTGTAGAAAAACACTCAACAGTTTGCTGTCCGAATTTGCGTCTGTGCCACTGTAGTTTCTCTCTCTCTCTCTCTCCATCGCCATCGACGACAACGATGAAGCAGGAATAAAGCTAACGTGCGTACCAAGAAGACCGGGATCGGCCAAGCAACGAGTGTCGCCCAAAATGAGTGCAACTGACGGTTAGCATTTCGGGTTGCCCCAGGTTGCATGTGCAACGTCCCCGAAATGTTCCCGAAACGCACGTGTTATCCTGTGCCGTGCCGCGGAACAGGCAACAGTAGGCCATGTAAATGGGATCGCCCGCTTGTGCACGACGCTTTTTGCCTAATCTGGCAATATTTTCAACGTCCTCTCCGTACCGACGGTGCCCTACCTTCCCACGGGCGCTCGTGCAATATTGCCCGGTGTCGTGCACAAATTGGACTTTCGAGTTCGATATAACTTTCCTCTGCCGCCGGCGCTTGTCCCGGCGAACGATTCGATCGGTGCTACACGCTCACGCGGCAGTATTGTTTCGCGGTCCCCCGCACACTCACACACACACTTTCACCACAGGGACAGCAGCATGTTAGTTTTACTTATCGGCCGGGGCAATATTTACAAGAAGTATCCTTCTGGACCGTTCCGGTTTAGAAAATAACGAATAAAAAAGGCAAACCAGGGACGCAGGAGGCGATGCCGCTTTTGATGGTGGCTCCGGTCGGTCTCCATTTCTATTTCTTCTTTGTAGGGCTTTTTTTGTTATTTCCCACAGTGGGCCGAAAAGTGATCACGTTGGTAAAAAGCGCATGGTGAAAATGTATGAAAGCAAAAATTGGAATGTATCGGAGAAAAAGCGCGCCGGAAAGAAGAAAAAAAAACAATACCCACAAACGGACGTCAAACCACATCGCGCGATGATAGCCACACGGCCTCTGTGCCTCTCTCTCTCTCTCAGTGTATGTGTGTAAGGATCGTTCCTACTGACTATTGATGAAATTTTGCACATTTGCATACAAATCAATTATTTTTTTGCTCCATATCTTGTTCCTTCTGGGAGCGCCCCCTTTGCCACTATTTGCACCAAGCCAAGTTGGCTTTTACCGCGCACTGCTTCCGGTTGTGTGGGTCTTTTTTTCTCTCCCCCTCTCCTCTACCCCCCACCCCTCCCCTCACCCTTATGTGGCAACATCACCACGCGAACACGCGAATACAATTTCCATTTTCATCCATTTCCGGTCACTGTTCGCCACCGTTCCTTGCCCTCCCCTCCCCAAGGAAGAGTGTGTGGTTTGAGTGTTTGAATTTCACATGCATGACATAAGCACCGGGCGGCACACCGATGGAGACATCCCGACCGATAGGCTTATTGGCTATTGGCTCTCTACGTGGACACGGGAGACCCGGCCCGGTAAACCGAAACCCGAGCCCGAAACGGCTCACGCCACACCGAAATGTGCTCGAATGGCACCGGGAAACACACGAGAACGAATCGAAAAGCAGATGCTGGAGCTGGCGGGGCAGAGAGGCAAAGCACGGCCAACTTTTACATGATCCGCGTTTCAACCTGATAGTTTATTCATAAACCACCACCTACTCCGGCTCCGGTTTCCGAACGCGTGTCGCGAGTGGCGGCTTATGTTGATTTTATTGGGCTCTTCCCACACCGTACGGTTTGGTGCGCGATGCTTCGCACTTGACAAGGACAAGGTTAGCGAGCGAGTGAGGATTTGGAAGCGTTACGGTGATCTAGCTAAATGCGACCGTTTACCGTAGCGGGGCGCGATTAGTGGTATCGGAAAGGATTTCGCGATTTGTTGCAATCAGGTGGCTACCGTCTATTCAGGTTAACCCTTTTCTGTTGCGATTCGAGATTCGTCTCGGCTCCGCCATTATGTATGCCAGTGTTTGTGCCGATCTGTCAGAGCGCTACGGGTTAAATCGTTCGGTTTCATTCTGCTGGTGGCAATGCTTAGCCCACTGAAAATGATGAACTTCTACTCCTCAGCAATCCAAGGATTTAAACAAAATAGTTTCTGTGTACAGAAATAGTTTCCCTATATGATTTTCCGACGATTCTTAGAGCAAATTTTTTAAATATACAACAATTCCGAAGCTTTTCCATGTACACGTTAGAAGACCCCTACGTTCATGGTCAGGCTTCAGGAACCAGGTTCCTTGATGTTTCATCTATAAGAGTCTTCCCCATCGACGTCCTTTTTCTGATTCTAAATGCGATGCACATCCGCATATTTATTGGAACTATCTCTTTACTTCCAGTGTACTTACCCACACTATCGGCGTCGGTGGCAGTCCTTCCAAGAATAATCTTTTCCTTTTGATTGTGTTGATCTCGATGTAGTGCCTGTGTAGAAATTAAAATAAATTGAAAAGAAATACCTTTCATCGGTGATCTAATCTGCCGTCTAATATACTTACGTCCATCAAATCAATGTTTCATCGACAAGGTTTCAGTGGTGAAAGAAGGAAGACGTGCTCCACTAATGAGTTTTGACTGTTCACAAGTAAAATTAATTTAATCTTTTTAAGGAACATTCCATAGCATTCCTTACCTTGTCAACTTTTAGAATGAAAATGAGTTATCCCTACTCCCACCCGTTTTTGATCTTTTCTACGTACACATCGTCAAAATGTTGGGAATGAAATATTTCTATTCCCTTCAATTCACCGAAGCAACAGTAAACGTTCGTGCTTATGAAATGCGTAATAAAACATTAACTCACAGACACATGTTAACCCAGTGCAAAACCCCATTGCCATGAGTAACATTGGAACAAAGCGATTAAATGGCCACATACAGCACGTGCAGATCAGAATCACACAACACCAAAAACTTCGTACATATGTTCGCTTGTTTACAAATGCTCTTCCGTTCCGCTTGCAGTTTCGCGTTCAACACTGCCGCGGCGTTGCTATGGAAATGAAATGCAATATTCGGTGCACATTTTAATTGTCACCTGTACAGCCACCCGGCACACGTTGACCGTCGGAATGTTTCTTTTATGTTTGCCGTACGCACGGTGCGGGTTTTTGTTTTATGTTCCACACTCACCGTGCACATGTAGGGAAACCCTAGGAAAACGGGGGGATATGCATGGCGCAATCGGTACACATTTTCACACCACCAACAGTCGCTGCGGAGGTGTGAAGGATGGTCACCGATATGACGTGTTGATCGATTCACACCGAACACCGAACCGAACGACGATCGGGGTTCATTTGTCGAGCACATTGACGCATTGCGAAAATCCCATAATATTCTCTTTGAAACGAAACCCCGTCCGCAAAAACAGCACGGGCCGCGTGCAACACGGGCGAATGGAAATTAATAAAACCAAAGCACCCGCTGATGCTAGGTATTTGTGTAAAATCACGCTTGCATGTGCAAAGCAAAGCTGCATCGGTGCATAAATGAATATCTCAAAGCTCGGCGCTACACAGTGGAAAGCCGCTCGCGGAAGTGGGACAGCACGCCTGCCCTGCCTGTCGGTTGTGTTTGGATAATTTTGTGTCCTTTTTACTGATCCGCTTTCGGAGGCGGTGGGCGTTAGCAGATTAGTGTGCAACAACAGCCAACCTAACACGCGCTCGTGCCGTCTTTAAATCGCATTACTGCTTAGCGATGTTATCCATCATCCACACGTGTGCGTTGAGTTAAGCGACGACATATCGCAGACGATTGACACGATGACGCGCGTGAATGGGAAAATGGATTAAACGGTAACGTTTTCAATGCAGAAGCATTCGCAGAAATGGAATTATCACACGACCAGTTCCTGCGAAAACGAGTATTTAATTTAACTATTCTCTTTTAATATTACTAAATTAATAGATCAAAAGTTGGTTTGTAAATATTACACATCCGAAAACATGATGTGTTCGTTTTTTGTGTGGCCCAGTAAAAAAGATTTAAAAACCGAATATCTAATCTTAATGTAAATTCTTCCAAATCCAAGAAAAGCACAATAGTACTCAAATAACTAAAGATGATGTTAGTCAGAATAGTAATTTGAATACAGTTGAGCTCTATAGACACCACAAAGCTTTAAGGTGTACACATTTGTTCGTAATGAATTCTTTCGCACAGGAACCTACATGAGAACATTCAGAGCAGCTCTGCGGCAAAGGAAACTTTACTGAAATAAATCTAATAAAATTCACACATAAATATCTTCATTCAAAACATTCCATTGCGAGTCTCAACAAACACTTTCGAGAATAACAAATTTCCCTTGTTCTTCGCTGGCATCACGTGGAACTGTTGGTCGTACTGGGAGGTTTTTTGCCGAACTTATACTCGCTGTTGAGCGTGCTTGGGATTTCGACGTTAATGGCGGAACTGGAGTCGCTCTGCTGCACCTGCTCGAGCCATACCCCGTCACCGGTAAAGTGGAACTCTAGCTCCACCAGGTACAACGTCAGTGCCAGCAGCTGTGTTTTGCTCGCTCTGTACAACTCAACCCCTAGCTCTTCTTGAAGTTTCGGGTCATTGTTTATCAACAGATCTAACTTCTCTTCAATGCGATTTCTGAAAATGTGGAAATGATTAGTTTAAACGATTGCATCACACAATAATATGCAATTTCATGAGCTTACAGGGGATAGAGCAAGATGTGCACGTTGTTGAAAATGTCATCCATTGTAAATTTCTTCTTCAGCAACACTTCCATGGTTTCCTGCATCTGCAGAACCGGCACGTGAAACCAATTCGGATGGCGTCTTATCTTTTCCATTGCCGCTTCGCCACGCTCCTTGAAGATGTGCTTCAGTACATGAGTCGTATCTCTGCCCTTCGTTCGATCACAACCGTCGCGGACGTACCTACAATCCAGATCGGAAAATAAATTCCTTCTTAGCACTGCGCCTGATGTAGAATAAAAAAAAAAACAAAATCCAAACTGACATTACCTTTCAAAGTTTTGTGAATTACTCGATAGCACATCTAGCGAAGCGCAGCGCACCTTCAGCTGCTGCAGATACTCCAACCGGATGGCGGCTTTCGTTTGGTACTGTATTAGCTTCAGCACACGCGGATGCTTCGTCAGCACCTCGAACTCTTTCACCTGCATCAACCGCTCGAGCCGATACTCGATCGTTTTGGGTGACAGCGTCAGCACGCACAAACACTTCAGCACTTCCCTGTCCGGCAGGTTCAGTTGCTTCAGTATGCCTAACACGCGCGTCACCGCCGTGTGATTAACCATCATTAGTTTCGGGTAGCGTGCGACGACGTCCCTCAGCTCCATACCACCGATCGTCGGCACCTGTTCGGGATAGCGGAGCAAGTTTTCCGGATCCGCATGCAGCAAGTACATGTTGGCAATCAGCTTATCCCGCCCGATCTTGTAATCGTACTCGAGGATGTCTAGGACGCGCTGCGTGTGGCCGAAGCTTTTGTGCTTTATTTTGGAGTAGGATTTCCACAGCTTGTCCAGCTCTTCCGCACTCATGTTGAGCCGCTTCGAGAGGAACTCGTTGAAGAAGGCGATGCGCATATTCTGCAGCACCATTTGATCATCCCAGCGTAGCTTCGGTTCGACCGGACATTCGAACTGGCGCTTCAGCTGCTCGTACATGTCCAAATCCTTCGGTAACAGGTTATTGCGTTTCAGCAGGCTTATGCTCTTGCGTATCAATTTGAGGTAATTGTCGATGACGTTCACTGAAAGTGCCTCCACAACACCGCACTCGCGCAGGATGGTCGTACGATTCTCGAGCGTCACCAGATGATTTAGCAGCACCTTAGGTTTCTGCAGTATCTCATCCGTCGTTATGTACGCATATTTCAGGTAGTTTATCTTTTTTATCATTTCATCCGCGTCGATCTCCATGAGGGCCGGGTGTTTTAGCAGCCATTTGTGTACGACCCGAAAATCGGCATCTAAACAAAAGCGGCAAACCGTGTTAATTCAACATAAACATCTATCCGCAAAGAAACATACCCAAGTGAGGAGCAAACAGATGAGATTTTTCTAGGTAAGTATTCGTTTCTTTTGCAGCGTTGAGGCACAAGCGACGGTAAAACACTCTGAATCGAAGCATTTTTCAGCCGTAATTCGCAACCTTTCACTGGCGCCGGGGAGGTTTCGTTTTTCTCTTCACCGGTCGCGCTGGGCGTCTGTCGAAATCAGCTGTTTGTTTGTATACAAATACACACCGACTGTCAGCTGTCAAAAGCGGGAAGGGCGATGTTCGAAAACCTTTCGACGCATAGTTTCGAATGTTTAATTTCGAAATCACCGTTATTGTTACAAATCAATCATGGAAGGAAGAAAAATACAACCAACAGAGCTCTTTTCGTTAATGGAATATATTGTTACTACTTTTTCATTACGATAACCTTAACCACGACGAACTATGTTTAATGCATTCAGTGTGGATGCACAACATATCACAGTTCAAAACTCATCCAGTAGGGAGACAGAGAGCGCAACATAATGTTTCATGTTTCACCGTAAGTAACTTGCTACTTGTGATAGTTCTAACAAGGTGGGTAAAAGAACAGAAATACCGCCAAGATTTGTTTTCAGCTTCTTTTGCGTCGCTTTCAGATACGTACGTGTTTGCATGCGTCCGTACATGCTATCCTATACACATGTTTCTTTTTTTCTTCTTTTTGCTAGAGTCGCTAGATAGCACCTTTCTGTCGTAGGGCAAAGGTGAACTAGGCACACAAAACACAAACGCATACACACACACACATGCCCATACGGGTCGATTGCTGTACAATAACGATCGCAATTACAATCACTTTAATTACTGTGGTCAAAAGAAATCGCGTCGTTGCTCTCCAAAACACGCACGAATACAACAGGAAGAGATCGCTTACGAACCAGAAGGGGAAGAGAAAAGGGGAGCACAAACAGCTTTCTTTTCATCATCGAGTCATCGCAGTAACCGTTGTTTGGTTGTTGTTTCGGCTTTCGTCACTATTGCCATCAGCGAGTGGTCGGGGCGTTGGCAAACCGGTGTTACATATGAATTTGTTAATTATGTTGGTTTCTTCAAAATAATATCTTTTGTGCGATTATCGCACAACATTTCGCACCACTTCTCTACATATGTTTCGACAGCCTGACAGTGCTCGAGCACGTTCATCACCGCTCATCGCCAGCTTCCAGCTTCGCTTTTCGCGTTTCATCTCTTTTCCCGTTCTCTATCTCTCTCTCTCTCTCTCTCTCTCTCTCTGAGGGTTGTCAGCTACTTAAGGTTCTCGCTTTTAAAAACACTTTTTTTCCTTTTCTTTTTATCCACAGATGAGAAATCCTACACGATGCGCGCTGAAACGCACTGCTAAGCGTTACGGGAGAAAATCTATTTACAATGTGTTTTTGTGTTGCCTATTTCCGGCAGCCGGGGTCGTCACTGCAGTTTTGGGACTGTGCAGCTACCAAGGCTATTCTGTACACACACAAGGGCTGGCGCTCCGTGGTGCGTGCCTGCCCACTTGTCTATCGATACAACCGGGCAAAGTCTTGCAATGCTTGCGTTGTAGCCCTCGCTGTGTGGGAGCTGTGGAAAGAGGCAAGAATGAACCAAAAAAAAGGGAAGTTAAATGTTAACCTTTACACAAAACATCGACCCTCGTCGGCCGTCGATGCACCACTTACTTGACCACGTTCGATACGAACTGCACCATCTGCTCGTGCGTGACCGTAACGGAACCGCCGCTGTTCTTTTTCGGCAGCGAATCGACCGCCTTCTTCACGTACTCCTCCAGCTGATGCGGACTGTGCTGCTTTATCTCGACAAACACCTCCGCCACGTCCGACAGCATGTAGGAGTGCAGACAGAAGACGGAGGAGTACAGCAGGTTCATGATGAGCGCCTCACCGTGCGACGCCAGTATCGACTGCACCATCGGTTCGAGATCGTTCGCCCGATCGTGACGCAGCAGGCTGCAGAAAAAGCGCATCACAGATATGTTCGCATCGCGGTGGTCGAGCGTGCAAGCCAGCAGCCCGCACTGTATGATCGGTGTCACGAGTGGCGACTGCAGGAACTGCAACGGTGCCCGCTGGATGAAGCGTGTCGCTAGCCGGAAGAAATCGTCCACCATGTCCGGGTGGTTCTTTAGCCCGTTCTCCATCTGCAGTACTGCGAACGTGGGCTGAATGAAGGCCTGCAGCATGTTCAGCAGTCCTTGCGTACAGCCTTCCTCGTACGCAAACTCATCCACCAGGATGCTGCCGAGATACAGCAGACAGCTGTGGTTGTGGCCGGAGTAGATCGTGATGATCTGCTTCACCAGCGGTTCCAGTATCGGCATCGCCTGCTTCCCGATACACCGTATGGCGTACCGGATGCACCGCACGATGCGCTCCATAATCTTCGAATCGTTCTTATACCGCTCTAGTGCTCGCGACAGCACGTTCCAGTTGTTAATGATGACGAACGCGCACGGATTGACCTCGTTGTCGCGCACGGTCGGGCTGACGTGCCGATAGATTGACGCTAACCGATCGAGCCAGAAGCCGGGATCGGAACGGCTTTTCTTCCCGTCCAGCCCATCGTCGTCACCGTTCGTGAGCCGGCTCAGTGCTTCAACCTGGAAGCTGCACAGCTCCTGCATGGCCGGTGTTAGCTGGGCCGCTTCCAGACGCCCGATTATGATCGAAATACCCTTCAGCAGCCCGATCGCCGACTCCGTCTGGATGTCGAAGCTGTCCAGGCAGCGCGCAATCTCCATCAGCCCACTAATGTGCCCGACCATGTGCTTCTTGCACGTGGAGCAGATCGACTGCAGCGAGTTGGCGGCCGCCGTCGCCAAGCCGTTCTTCTGCTGCAGCGCAAACAGTAGAAAGTTCAGCACCGGCTGCAGCGTTTCCGGGTTCGAATCGATCCAGTCGCACAGCTCGCCGAGGATGTTGATCGACGTGTACCGGATCGCGATGTGGCAGTTCTCTGGCAGGTTCAGTATCGCTTCCACCACCTTCGGCACCACCTCGCTCTCCTCACTGGCGAACGGGCACCGGTTCGCAGGCAACAGAGAAAGAGAAAACAAAAACAAAAAAAAACCACATTTGTAACCCTTAAACCATGTCGCGAGTATTTAATTTTAATCACCAAAGCTGGTTGAACCGCGACGTTGGTATCTCACGCTCTCCCAATTCCATAATCTCTCTAGAAGATCCAAATAACACAAATCGCAAAAGTACATTAAAATTGTGTCCGATGCCATCGCCCAGGTGCGGTGTCGTTGGGGAGGAAGGGGGTTGATGAGTGTATGGGTGTGTGTGTGTGTGTGTGTGTGTTGGGTGTCGATGATGGTTGGTGATTTTGTTGTTGTTGTTGTGATTGGAGAGGGAATAAGATTGGAGAAGGAATTTAGTTATGCTGCGCTGAGTTATGCGGAGAGGCTTCGAAAAGATAACCGTATAATGTAACACTAATACACTCAAACCGGACCATTTTCTAAAACGTACCCAAGAGTTTGCACTTTCCGTCTAGTTGCCATAGTTTTGCCATCTTTTCAAGCATACCTGCGCCTACTTTCATTCTATGCGCGTCATTTTAAATCTCAAACGTCAAGCGTCCTTTGTAAATAAAAGCATTTTTGAACCATTAAAAAAGGAACCATTTGTAAATTAGTCTCTCCAAATGAAAATATACTTTTTCGGAGACTAATAAAGCAATCAGTCTAAAAGTCTCTGCAAAGTCCACAAACAACAACAACCATTGATGATTTAAATGACAAAAAGGGAGTGTTTTACAATGGGTGCAATGAAAGCTGGAAGGCAGACAAGAGACAAACAATTATTTGAACAATAAAGAACATGCAGGCGCAAGGGTACGACGAGCCAAGATGCAAAATGGCAACTAAAGATGTTTTAAATTTGTATTAAATGTTCTTCTAGAACAAATGACAGATTTGCGTGAGAGAACATGATAGATGCGTTTATAGAAAGTATATACTCGCTTCTAAGCTATAAACTCACCACTATTTTTCACTATTAACTATCAAATTGAGAATTTTATCGCCCTAATTCTATACGAACTCGGTTGGATGCGTTTATAGAAACTAGACGTCGAGTGTATCGACACGAGCTTGCCGTTTCCGTAACGTTCTATCGCTGCCCGACTGGGTAGGAGCCATACCCCATATACCAACACGAAAGCAGTGACTAAGCAATCGGAAGGGAGCTAATGGAGACAAAGAAAGAAAGCGAAACCCGTTCCGTACAACCGCAACAAACAGCGGCAGCATCAGCAGCAGCAGGCGGAAGGCAAGCGATGGGAACGGATGGACAGGCAGGAAGGGGAGGAAGGAAGTAGCTTCCACTACTTACGGCAGGATATTTCGGGCTACGTTCTGCATGATGAACAGGGCCGCCTCGCTCGACTCCCACGTAACGTTCGGGCTTTGTAGTATCAAAAACATTTGCTTAAAACAGCTTATCGAGCTGACGATAAAAATGACGTCCTTGATAATTTCTGAAACCTTGAATCGGAAGTCCTGCAACGGGAAGCGAGAGACGTAAAGGGTTAGATTGCAGTTGATTGTACCGGTCGCGGGGGATTTTCGCCCGGAATGCGCACCTTAAAGGATCCACCCTCCTCGACCAGCCCGTCGTGGTCGGGATCGAGCTGCGAATGTTTGTAAAGGGCCGCTATCAGACGCTCCACGTACGGTTTGAAGTGCGACGTAAGCTGATAGTTGTTCGCCTGGTACAGATCCTCGCTCAACCGGGACCACATGTTGAACGTAATCTCGGCCACCTCGTAATCGTAGTGCCCGACGCAGTTCAGCACCAGATCGAGCGATTTCACCGCGTAGTGGGGCGTCTCGCCATCGGAGCCGGCCACTATCCGCGCTAGGTTGCTCTCGACCAGCACCGTAAACAGCCTGCAAAAGTTCATCGACTTGTCGAGGTCTTCCTGCGCGACGGACATATTGTACGCCTCCTCCAGGCACATGATACCACCGAACAGCTTGTCGTCGAGACCGCCGCGCGAATTGTTCAGCTCGATGCAGTGCAGCAGCGAACAGAGCGCGTCCGTTGCCGCTTCGTGCAGATCCGGGCTGGTGGTGCCGTTGCTTAGCAACTGGAAGCAGTACACGATGATCATACTGTCGCTGATTTCTGGCAGCTTAAATGCGTTTATCTGCACCCAGGAGGTGAAACACTTCAGGATCTTCGAGCGCACCAGCTCGTTCTCGTTGCCGTTCATGAGACACATCGTCAGATACTCGCCGACCATGGTCGAGTCGGCTTCGAGATCGAGCAGGATCTCTTTCCGCCGGTTCGCACCGAGCCGTAGATGTCGCGAATTCACCTCCTCCGGGATGAGCGTCAGCAGCTCGATCAGCGCGTACATCATGTTCGGGTTGCTGGAGAAGCGCTGCAACAGTGTGGCCACCGGTTTTTGCCAGGAGGACATGAGCAGTGCCAAATCGGCCAGCGCTAGCGACAGCTGCGTCACAATCACCGACTTCGTTTCGATCGTAATGTGACTGAGGTGCTCGAGGAGCGATTGGCGCAGGGATTCGTGGGCGGTTTCCGGCAGCTCGTGGAAGCTGTTCTGTATCTTGTTTCGCATCGTTTGTGCCGCGAATGTGCAGGAGTTCAGATCGTGCTTTTGCCGCAGCAGCTCATCGGCAATCTTCCACGAGTGGATCTAAAATGGATCGAAGTGAAATAAGTACACAGTAAAGCATTGGGCACACACACAGCAGCAGAGCGTTCGGATTCGGGCAAAGCAAAGGAAAAAATATCACAACATTTCAGTGACCTTCAACAGATGCGTATTTAGAGCCCCGTTTTTAGTGCATCCAAATCCGACACAGCAAAATGGTGCAGCAAAGAGCCACAAAGCCACGGGAAAATTCGTATCGCACTGCATCCGCAAATACGCAGCGCCGTGCGTACATCTTTCTCGTCAAACGGCCCATTCAAGAAATGTTCCAGAACAAACCGCTCTTTGAGGTTATGATGCTGATTGTGCGCCGAAAGTGGCAGCGAGAGCGAGACGGCCTGTGTATGTGTGTTCCTTCCTGCATGCACAGACCTTGACAGTTTGCGTATTGCCCGGCCAAAGCCCGGAGATGAAAACGACGACTCCCGTGGAGCGCCACCGCTACTCACCGATTTCTGAAATTCCTCCAACCATTTTGAGGCTTTCTCCTTTTCCACATTGTTCGGATCATTGTACAGGGTGAAAACGCCTTGCAGGACTGCTTCCGCAGTCGGTGGTTCCATATTTTGGCGATGCGATCGCACGAGCTAAGTGAGCGTTTTTCCGTAACTTGGCCTGTTTCTCTCTTCCGCTCTTTCGGCCCGTTCCGTGCAATATACCGTAAGGACGGTAAACTTTCTTCACTTTCCCTGGCTGTTCCTCGCGTATAGGACGCTGGTTTTGGCACTTTTCACACGAATGCCACTATTTTCTAGTGCAAAACACAAATCGCATCGCGGGGGAACACATTTTCAAGTTAGTTTTTACGATCAATTTTCACAGCTCGTTGTAAAGTTTTCCAATTCTTCTTTCGTGAAACTAGCGATGGGCACACTGACAACGGGATAGCACTCCGTATTGGGTCCCGCTCCAAGGCTAGGAAGGGAGTGAATCCCATCCGACTGTTAAACGATCATTAAAAACCGCTTGCTTTTGCGTTTTGTGTACTCATTGTGCGTTGCGTTTTTGAAAAAGAATGTAACAATTTATTTTCTAACTTATTGTGCATGTGAGAATTTTCCATGAGTTCTAACTATTATATCAGATACATTGGAATTAATCCGACCGGTCCATCCCTAGCAAACTGTCAACAATTTTGACATTTATCATTGTAACCGTGCTGCCAAACAATGGCAAGAATAAAATAAACAAAACCAAAAAGCAATGAAAAGGTGTACAAATAATAAAAAAAACTTTCACCAAAGGCAATTTATTTCGTAATTTAATTATTCGTTGATATGTTTATATCATCGATAAAACGATTCCCGTCGTTTTCTAAAATTCACATTGCTCACGCAAAGGTGTCGAACATCACATATATACTACCGGATTTGGTATTCGGCAGCTGTATTTCAGCATTTAACCAGCTTTGAAACGCTTGAGGAAATTTCGTTCGATTAACTTAAATTATTCACGCCATCGACGTAGAAGTTACGATTCATTCTGTATTTTAACGTTCTATACAAAAAAACGGAATGATTATCATTAACGCCTAAAATGATTTTTGCTATGGTTTTTTAATGTTTTCTTTCGTTATTACACCTTTTTAATTTAAAATGTTACATTTTCTCATAATTTTTTGTTGCATCAACTCATCGGAATAGGATAGTGTATGTTAGTTTATTGTACAAATGTGGTTTTATTTTCCTCAGTAAGATCTTAAAACTATGAGAAGAGAGCGCTCTTTACAAATCTGTTACGTTGATCTGTTACAATTTTTTTTGTTTTAATTTTCTTAATACGAACTGCTCTGCATTTTATCTTACCAAATTTGTCAATAGGAACGTACCGATATTGCAAATCGAGGAAAAGGTTCACCGAAATATCGGCAGAAGCACAGGTAAATCCTGCTATGGGAAACGCTGCTAATACTCCTTAGTTGCTAGTAGCGAGGGTTAACCCCCAGGAATGGCTGTATTGGCTGTCACAGATGCTAGTTACTAAATCCTATACTAGTAGCTAATCCTATCATCTAGGAAAGAACCTTGGATGGCATCAGTTTCCAGATTCGATTTCTCGCTCGGATGCGTATGTACAAAAACTACATGCAAATACAAACTACGCCCACTGTTCGAATGTCGAGCTGCTTTACGGGTAGCTTAAACCGTTTCTGGTGCCGGTAACACGCGGCACCACTACCGGTGGCTGTCATATACTAAGCGAGGGCCGTTTTTTCCGCTCGCCTTTGCTGTTCTTGCCGAAAATGTTGCCCAGCGCCTTCGACACACTGTTCACACCCAGCTTCCTTCGCATCGGCAGCGCCCGGAACAGTTGCGTCGAACGTGCCTCCCGGATGAGCGAGTGGAAGGCGAGCGAAACGCCGGCGAAGTTTTCCGCCGCCGACACCTCGTAGAACTGACACGAGTACCGAAAGGACAGCTCCTGCCCGTCATTCACCGAGATTTCCCTGCGAAAGTAGAGGAAAATCAGTTGAGATGGTTTGCGGAGATTCTCAACGGTGGGACCAGGTGTGGCGCTCTTACCTCGCATGGTCGAGATCACTTTTGTTGCCGAGCAGCAGGAGCGTGTAGTACGAGGGCAGCTTCAGCTTGGTCAGCTGTTGCAGATAGTCGGCTGCCTCCTCGAAGCTCGCCTTATCACAGATCGAGTAAACGACCACGAACGCGTCGCCCCAGCGGAGATGCTCGTACAGGCAGCCACGTTTCTGTGAAGCGAAACACACACACACACACACACACACGTTACTTCCCGAAAGCTTCTCCGGAAGTCATGACGGATGACAGCGGCGACTTACCTCACATCGGGAAGTGTCCATAATTTCCACCTCGGTCGTAATGTTGTCGTAGGTGACACTGTGCCGGTAGAGAAAATCTGACAGAAAGGGAAGCACAAAACAAAAACAAACGCCCGCGGTGAAAGCGAACAGCTCGATCTCGGCCAACGAAACGATTCGATTCTTGGTCGGAACGCTCTCCGTCACTTACCTCGCGCCGAGCTGTACTCCCCGATGTAACGCTTCGTGAGATAACGCACCGTGACGGCTGTGGAATGTAAAGAGTGCTATTAGTGCATGCGCAATACATATTTTCTTCCTTCTTCGCATCCCCGCACCAAGACGCCTCCTCGGTTGCCGGAGCGATCGTGGCCTTGTGTGTGAGGCACACGGAGTGATTTGGTGCTGCCGTGATGGAAACGCGCCCCGGAACGAGTTTTGAGCGTTGCCGCTTTCCTGTTAAGGGCAGGACAGGGCGCACCGCAACCGGGAGCCGAAGGGTGAAATGGTGTTCTCGAAAAAGGGAACCGCGCGAGAACGCGGGCGACGATTTGTGGTCGGGCACCACATAACCGGACCCCGGGTTCAGCGACGATTATGGTGCCCGTCGGCAACCAACGTCAGAACTGCCGGTGACGATCGCAAACCCGACCCTTTAGTCCGTGGATGAAACAGAAAGGTACGGTTCTGGGTTGTTTCGATAGCTGTTGCGTACGGAGTGCTACGTATGATTGCCTTATACGAACGGAGCGAGTGTCTTGCTGGAACTGACTTCTTTCCGCAACCACAGACGTTGTAATCCGTTGCAAAACATTCCAATACCAACCGAACCAACGTGCGACGCGTGAGTTAAGTGTGAATTCTTTTAGCAAAATCGCTACGAACGTTATGACGTCGCGCCTTCAGATCGGGACCGGATTGCCACAAATCACTCATTTCTTAAAGACTCCAAAAGGACACGCAACTCAGCGTGGGTAAACAATGTTATCTGCAGGATACATTCGGCTTAGAAACGATGTATTGTTTGGCAACCGCTTCTTATCGCGGATTGTATAATAGGGCAGATTCGTGTATCACCCGTTAACCATCCCCATTGCGACTGCGACCGGAGCGAGCGAGCCATCACCAACAAAGGATAATTTCAATTCGCTTCAGCTTTACCCGCGACCGTCCTTCCATCAGGCGCAAGGCAATATATTGTGCCTTGCACCGGTGAGGCTCGTCTGTATACATAATTGGTAACAGTTTGACTTTCGTGAACTGCAGCTCCGCGCGCGCACCACAATCGAACGTCATTTATCTCACCATTGTTGGCTGCTGGTGGCCGTTTTCGGTTGCCCAGGCAGCCCGGCACGCAATGATTGTACTTGCGCAGGTACTTACTGCACCCCGAATGGGGATGGGGAGAAAAAACGAGCCCACAAAAAAAAACAAGATAATACAAAACCTTACTCCGCCTGGACAAGGTTTATTATTTCATGCGCTGAATGAAACATATCGCCAAAAGATCTCTTTATTATCGACACACAAAAACTGTACAGTTGTTTTTTTTTTGTATTTCGCAGAACGCCTGCCGCCTGTCGCGAGAGGTGTGAGGAGTTTGGGTGCCAAGGAAAATAAGGTACCACGAAGGATGGCTCGGCTCGTTCGGTTCGGTCACATATCGTGATGCATTTCCATTCAATGTTTTACTGCCGAAGCAGCCGTTCCCTTCCGTGCGCGACGAACGTTCCCTTACGAACTCCTGGTGCTCCGGCCGCAGCCATATGTAGGTCGAAGTTGAACGAAACGCATTGAATTCCAAACTTGTGGTACACCAACACCATCGCCAACACCAACCACCACCGCCATCACCCACACACCGGACGACTTGGAATTATTAATTACGATTTATCACGCTTCAATAATCGAACCGTTTTTCGAGAGTGGCGCGGGGTAAACGGGGGAAGGAAACGGGAATCGTGCGACCGGCGAGCTCGTCCAGTTTTCACCATCGATTGCCCGATAAAGATAATGCGTGCCGATAGCCGGTCCGTCAATGGTCACGCGTGATCGAAAATGCCGCTGGCGGTGCCGAACCGTCTTTTGGGCATAGTGAAACGCCGTTTTCACCCGTGTAGGCACGTCTAATCGGGCTCGATTTGATGACGGTCGAGCATATGATATCGCTCGCGATGCGATCGGATGCGATCGACGCGAATGACACCGCTTTTTGGTTCAAGGTTTCCATTAAAAACGTTCCACATGGGAAGCGTTGAGTTTCAATCAAGGTCAATAAGGAGCAGGCTTTAAGAAACAAAGAGCTTGTAGAAACAACCACCAAATGGCATTACGATACTTATATACGAACTTTCCAATTATTTAAAAAACAAACAAACAAGATAACTTTCGTGGCGGTGTGAAAGTTCTGAACAAATAGCATATAAAATTAAATTTAAATTAAAAAAATTGTAAAATAGCCTTATCTTAATAAAAGACATAATCAAAACTTGATATAAAAAATGAAATTTAATTTAAATCATATATCACAACTTTAACTTCATCAATATGACAGCAATTAAAAAATCTTTGCATCGCAAATAATTTGAGGAAAAGAAGTGAAAAGACAGTGTTAGCTGACTTTTTATATCTTGTATACTTTTGCACATTTTTCATTTTTCCTAAAGCGTTTAAACGCTTATACGATTAACTCAAAGGATATATGTTACGTTTGTTTTTATTTGTTTTTATAGCTGTTTGCTAGTTTTTCAAATGTGTAATATTTCTTTTTCCTTTTTTAAATGTTTTTTTTACATCTCAAGTCTTTTCAGTCTTTTTTAACAAACATTATTAACTCTTTTCTCTGATGTATATGTGTTTTTTCTTAAACTTTCATCAGAAATATCTATTTCAGAAATTCCTTTCTTCATATAGATTTATTCCTCTCGACCAATTAACATATTCTTATTGAAATACTTCAAACATATGATAATTGTATTGAAGCTACATTGTGATTGTTCATTTTCACTGACTAACCCATTTGCTTTCAGGGCATTTCCTGCCGGTTAAAAAGTATGTTAAATCACATTTTCATCATCAATTCGTTTGCGCTTCTTCGTTCTCAAATAAATGTTTTTAAATAAAAAGTTCCCCCTGTTGCTGCCTCAACCATGTTAAATAAGACGAGAGAAAGTATCTAATCCCATCTGCATTTCCCATCACACCAATGAAGTCTGACGCAAAAGATGCATCCAACGGCGATAATAAATGTTTTCCAGTTACCTCGCCGCAGCTCAAACCGAGATCCCTGCCAAGTTTCACTGCAATTCTCCGCACTGTTCGCATCCAGGCGGTCTTGGCTTTCCGCTTAATTAGGTTATCGGTACAATTTTAGTGTCTTTAACGCTAAAGTGCATAAAAATGTCGGTCAACTGTGATTTGATTTCACCATCTCGTGTGCACCATCTCGTAAACATTTAGCCGGATAAGGAAAGACAGGTCCCAGACCCCGGGCCAGGTGCACCAGGATTTGCTTTAGGACGATAGCGATCAACGCAGCTAAAAATAGGCTAATCGATTTCTCTAAACACGGCACGGTCACTGGGCCATCCGACGGTGGGTTTTCGTCGCGTGTGACGAGTCGTTCGAACGCTACATTCCTTGCATCCATTTCGAATGCACTCGAAATGCGCAATAACCATAACAATAAGCATAAAAATTACGTCCGATGTTTGATGCACCCGAGGCACATGACCCGTCCCACCGCTTACCTGATTTGCCCACTTTGGCGCTGCCAATGACGACCACCTTGAGCTTGTTTAAATTCGTCATTCCTTCGGTTGGGGTTTTATTTTTGTTTGGGGCCACCACTGCCGACTGCTGCCGGCGACTAAACTCCCAGGCCGGACCGACCGAGGGCACACGAGACTTTGGTGCGGTCGGTGCTGTTGAATTTCAATTACCGCCCGGAATCGGCGGTGGGCAGTTTCGGTTTCGGGTTCGACTGTTCAGTTCGGTTGGTTGCTTTCTGCGTACGT
>JXWZ01001241.1:0-15592 GCA_000956215.1 Anopheles farauti No. 4 | reverse complement strand
GGCCTAAGGGTGGATTCGTTCATCGCGAAAAATAGCAAAGAGTAAAGAGTAAATGAAAAAGAGTAAATTCATTGTTCTTTTTGCAGATTGGTTAAATTGATCTACTGATAATCAGTTATCATCAGATTCTTCTTCTTCTAGTATTTGGCGTAACGACCGAAGTCATGCCTGCCGTTTACCCGGCTAATTTTTACCACCACAGCTGGTTAGTCACTCCTCGCTAGGGGGAGACGGTCCGAATGGGATCATGGTACCGGTCCTGTCGTGTGAAAGACCGGCGCCGCTACCACTACACCACCGGGCCGCCCATCATCAGATCATCAGATTACATAATGTTAAAAAAATTGAAATGTGTGACATAAGCGCAAATAAAACACTTAATTTTTGTTTCTACACGAACAAATTATCGAATAAAAATACACAATGGAATGAAAAATCTGATTAAGAATAACTTATTATTATAGTATTTAACGCTGATCAAATTTGGTTGTCTGTTTTCTGTTATTGCTAAAATGGTTGATTGTGGTGCAATCTACTAAATCTTTTTTTTTATTGTAACAACATGATATAAAATATTTGAATTAATTTATATCATGTGATTCTGATTGAACTCAATTCGGTAAAATTTAATAAGCTTGCAACGGTATTTTCCATATGCACTAAAATGCACTTCAATCCACAGTGTTTTAATTAAATATGGAATTACTCACAAGGAGCCCACATTCGAATATATCGTACTACAAATTGCTTTTGCAGCGCTGGGAATGACCGGTGATCGACCGATTCAATAAGTTGCCGAGTTATTTTCATCACGAAATTGAGCACCTCATCTTGCCCATTTAAACCGTACCCTTCCCAACGGGGGATGGCAGAAAACGGGTTTTTTTTTTCTTTCTCTTTGCTACACACCCATTTACGGATCTGATACTAAGCAACAGGACGAAGTCCACCGAATCGATCCCGATCGAAGTAAATCAGCAAAATCGACGACAGTTGTCCCGGCCAGCCCGGCCAGCTCCGGTGTCCTGGGAGAAATGCGAAGAATTCAATTTACAATCATTTCTTGTCCCAACCCAAACGTCTTTCGGGTCCGCCCGTGTGCTGTAGCAGCGTAGCAGCGGTCGTGGCTCCAGTTAGTTTGCTCCCGCCCGATCAATCTAATACAATACCAACCGGGCGTAGGCAGCCCGCCAACACACCGTCCCTTACTCTCCGGAGTAAATCAGTGGAAAGTGAAAAATTGCTGTCGTTGTTCGATTGAGCGTTTTTTTGACCAGATGGACCCGAGCGGTTGCCCACGAGGAAGGGGAACATTTCGCTTGCTAAACATCGTTATTATGCATGAACTGGGAATTGGTTGGACGCGGTGCGAGTTGTGTGTTTTTTTTAAGGTTGTTGCTTGTATTATTTCTTGTAAGTCGCAACTTGCTCGAATTAGATTTTTGCTGCTGATAAATGATTTGGAGTGAATGAACTGTCACAGTGAATTGTTCGCGTCCGTTGTTACCTTACGGCCGTTCGTTATTGGATGTTTGTTGTTTCAATAAAGATAAGAGTAACAAACCAACAATCGTCACTTTAGCGCACCAGTGAACAGAAACACCAACTGTGATTTAAAAATGAACGTGCTCCGTGGTTGTGTTATACATCGTTTGTTGGGTACTCCCGGAAACGTGAGCCATGCATTATTCATATCCCCAAGCATTGAACGGTTACTGGTGGTATGTGTATGCGTCTTTGGGTGCAGTATTCAACACGCCACATCGGACAAAGCATTCGGTACGGTGGAGCATGTTTTTTTTTTCGCATGTCTCCTAGAATTCCCTCCGGGTGCCGCACAGCTTCTCCAACGCAACATGCAACAATCGTATTTTTATGGAACCGCTTTTTTCCCACCGGTACCGGCACAAACTACCACTCAAGAGCACCGTCCAGAGGGCAGTGATGGCGCTGATGTGGCTGCCGTTAATGGTTGGATGGGTTGCTGGTGGAAAAACACACGGTGTACCGAAATGCGAAAACCACACCCGACGACGCGCGCCTTCGTGACGGTGGATTTGGTTGCACTCGGTGGATGGTTTCGAAAAATGCCAACAGCAAACGGTGGAAAGGCAAATATTTATGCTCGCTCGTTGGTTTCCGAGCCGATGTAAGAGACCAGACCGCACCAAACCGCACACAAGCGCTTCCTCGTCGCATTTGCGATGGATGAGCGAACCACACACACGTACGAATAAAAAAACGATTGCTACACAAGCCAACCGAGCGGTTCGTGCAGGAAGGCGAATCCTGTGCGACGACATTGCTGTATCTAAGCGTCGGTGCAGACTAGGCGGGAAACATGAATTTAGCTCCCAAATAGCGACGTCTAGCGATGTGGAGAAAACAAGTGGCGATGATGGGATTTGAATACGGCAAGCAATCTTTCTTCTCCCACAACAGCAGCAGTGGCAGCAAAAGCCACATGCACTTTGTACCGAGGGAGACCAAGAGTGTGTGTGTGTCTGCCACTGGAGCACTGTTCACAAACCTTTACTGTTGACATGATTATGCAGGAACACCAGACACATCGAGACCTTTTGCCGAACCCGACTACCGATCGAACGGTGGAGCAACACCGACTGCAACCAGACTGTACGAAAACGCTCACCAGCTACACGAAAACAGTGAAATAAATATTTCATTAGCAACATCCACAAACCTCGCCATTATCTCTTTGCTAAGCGTGCCCGTCCCTCCAAGCGTATCGCTCACCGCGATGCAGATGCCAGCCAGCTTGCTCTGGGGCGATGGTTCGATGCAAAGCCACCGCTGCAACAACACGCGGCTAGTACTCCCGGAGTACTCCCACCCGAAAGCTAAAAGCATCCCTTCCACTAGCTGAGGTCTGGCGTTCTAGTTTCAACACAACATCGAAACCATCGTCCCATGGTCTGGTCGTTGCAGTAACGCGATGTTTACTCCACATCTTCCTGCGCCTGTTTCGGTGATCGAAACCTCTGGCACATCGTTGTGGTTTGGTGTCCACGTTCAAGTAGGTCCACGGTGGTGGTGGTGGTGACGAGATTAAAATGAGTATTTGGTGCTGGAAAAACTATATCATGAATCTGTTCCATCATCTCGAGCACCTGACTTGATGATAGCTTAAACGGTACGAAGAGAACAACCCGTTTTAATTGATTTCCGACTCACTTGGGGGAAATTCAGCACGTTTCATTGGTAACAAGATTAGCATGGGTAATGTTAAATTGCTGAGATGTTTATTTTCTCGTTGCTTTTGAATATAAAACTATCCAGAAGGGGGCATTCGTTGCTGGCTGTTTCTGCTAGACGTTGCAGGATTTATCTGTGGTTTTAGCAGCTCGTACTCGGCTCGCATCCTTGCGCTCGTGCGACCCAGACGAGCTGCTAAACCACAGCAACTTTTCACCAACCGCTCTCCACATGGTGCCAGCTTTATCTATTTGCCACGCTCATCTACTATACGTGGCTGGGCAAATGCAGCTCCTGACCGAAAGCACCCCAAACTGAAGCGGTGTCGACTCCGGGTGTCATAAGTCATGATTTTTCGCAACCAAATATCTCACCGCCTCTGCACTCTGCGGCAGTAGCAGCGCCGGCATGACCTAATGACACTGCACGACAACCAACTTTTGTTGGTCAACCTACCACCCAGCAAGGGGACCTTGTCCGTCTGGACCGGTGCACGTGTTATTCGAGTGCAAACGCTCGTACATGACACTAATTGAGTTACGCCGGTGCGAATGAGATATGTGTCCTTGACGCGTTAGCGTGCAGCGTGACTAACAAGGATGAAATGAAATTTAAATGCACACGAATCAAATTGTAATATGAAAACCGATTCAAATCGGATGCAATCCTGCGCAAGTGCACCGGGTCAGCCGGGTGTTTCATTGCGTTTCTTCGTTGGATGTTTGTTTTTTTTCGGTACAAGCGTAGACCATTAGCATGCCAACGCCTTCCATCGGTTCGCATCTACCGGACATACCTGAAACGAAATAAAAGCAAATGAAAAATCAGACAAAACTCATCAAACGCTCGGTGGTGCGAAACGGGAAACGAGCAATCAATTCGGTTGCAATCGTTCGCCCACCATCCACACACACACACACACACACTTGATTAGCATAGCCAAATCGATAATGAACGGAAGTCCCGACACCTTTCGCAGGCGGAAATCTGTGTCCGCGCAACGCGCAACGACGAAATCAAAGCTCTTGAACCGGTTTGTACGTTGCCTTCACGCGCACTTATTGAACCGGTTCCAACCGGTTCCGCTATTGGATTTTTGCTGCGTTCCGCATAGCGAAGGCAGCTGGTTTCGGGTCCGAATCGAATTAGATCCGTAGACCGGAACACGGCGACACGGTCGGAAACGCTGATTGCTGTGCTGTGCTTTTCTTTTACCCTGGTGAGCACTGCAAGCGACGTCACCAAAAAGAAAGTGTCCCAAAAGTCGACCGTGGAGAGGAAAACAGAACCCCCAAAACGGCGCCCGATTCGAAGGCGAGAAACTCGATTAAAAGATAGCTTTTCGAGCAAACGACCGGACATCCGAAGCACCCAAGTGGGTAAAAAGTGCATTCAGACAACTTACACACACACACACATATATACACAAAAAAAGCCTATGCTAACGAATCTCGTTCGCCGCTGGTAGACGTGGTGAGGAATGAAAAGCCATAATTACGTCGTACCACATAAGACAAAACGCTTCTTGAGGGATGCGGCCGCCGAACGAGAACTTTTTAATTTGATTTCTATCTCCGTCCTGCACAGCGAGAGCGAGTGGGAAGGAGCGGAGATCCATCCATTTAGCCGCCTTAAAAACTGTTCTGCACAAATTGGTTTGACCGATGTTTTTTTTTGACTCGTTCAATCGCACTTCGCATCGGTAAAGCTTAAGCGGCAAGTTTCTAATCTGCTGAAAAATGACTCGCAAAAGGGTGGCGTAGGACGTCTGCCAAAACACAAATGCCAATCATTTCGCAGCCGATTATCACTAATCCATTCGCCTGGCTGGTTTGTCAATTTTGCAGGATTTGTGCTGAGATCACTTCAAATTCGGCCTCTCCCAGCTCGTGCCGCCTCCTTTTCTTGAAAAGGCGGCGGCACATAGGCTTTAAAACCTTTGTTCACAAGGGGCATCATAACGTTCCAATAAACCGCTAACCCTCCTGTCAGCGTTACCGTGACCGAGCCGGTGAAATCGGACGAAATTAAATTAATGATCCTTCCGGTGAAGGAATTTTAGGCTTCACAATTCGCCCGCAGCTCGGCCGGGTTTGTTGTACGGAGGTTTTGTACACGGCGTCAGCACGAGACGTGACTGAACGAGACGAGACGAAGTAGTTCAAACTTCGTTTCGTGATGCGGGAGGCACACGTGGAACTTCCCTCCCAGCACGCAGCAAACACCAAACGAAGCACACTGAGTGACAGATACAATCACTTGCTTGCGTGGCTTTTAAGTGGAATCTCCGGTTTTGAAGGCCCGCAACGCGGCCGAGACACGGGCATGACAACGATATGACGTTTCGAGTGGGTGAAAAGCGCGTCCCGGCGAGCATCCCGGTTTTGTTAGAAAGCTCGGAACAGATCCTCATCCGGAAACCCAACGTCAGGCGTGAAAGCACATCATCCGCTGTGACGGCTGCTTTTGACTGGTTAAGTGCGAGACCCATGTTGTAGCGGGAAAACCCGTTGCTCATTAGAAGCCTGCATACAGAATCAACACGGGCAGGCCCGAGTCATTCCGATGCGTGTTTGAAAGCGCCCTGTCTTACCCATTAGCGCGCACAAAACAAAAAAAACCTTATCCGCGTGATCCGACGAAGTCATTAGACGAAGTCGGCAGATGTGGCAGAGTCGACCGCGAAGGACCGGGAAGGTGGTGATGATTTTACCTTGACTTTACGATGCCCTACACCACACGAGCGCGACCTCGCCAACATGGTACACAAAGAAAAATGTGTGAAAGCCATCGCCTCGCTCCGATCCGACGCACATGTGCTCGACTAAGATCACAAATCCGACATAATGCCGTCACACAACATGCGGTTTAGAGATTCAATTTCGCGGAAGCTGATTACCGCGCCGTACCGAAACGGCTGCCAGCGGGGGTTGTGTGTCGTAAACAATATTTTATTGTTTCGCGTAACACCCGACGATCATTTCCAACACAACCCTCCCCACCGAGGACAACGTAGGAGGTGCGTACGGACGAAAAAACGGTTCTGTCAACGACGGGATGCAACGAAGGTATCGTTGGAGCTTTCCGTTCCGGCTCGGGTTGCGATTTTGCGCGGTGCTGGCAAGGAAGTTGATGAGATCTTAAAGTCAATTCGATGTGACGATAAAATTATGAGCTGCGGTGCCATCACGTGACGACGGAAAAGGCCACGGGTGCGGTTTCGCATGGCGTTCCCGGACGGGGAAGGATGAAGTTTGATGTGCCGCATGCAGGCATCCTTTAAGACTTATTTTACATACGTGCTGCGGATAACGGCGAATGAATAAGTAAGCATATTGGTTTTGTTTATAGCGAGGTGTTGGTAGTACAAGCGCTTTATGAGGATGTCCCTGTCTACACAAGACACCGAGCGGCGACCGCGGAATTGTTCAAAAAGTATGTCAACAGCAGTTTTTATCGTGAAAGGAAAGTTTTCGTACACCTTTCGATATTCGTCCCCTGCTGCTTTTTAACTTCAACGCGCGAAGTGGCGAAGTAATGATGGAGTGACATGACGAAAAGTCGTTCACTTGTAGTCTGTTAAGCGTGTGTGTGTGTGTGTGTGTGTGTGTTTTGTTCCTGTCAAGACTTGTTCCTTGTCGTCTCCAAAACACCGCGGCACGTATCAAAGTGTGCCTTTTTTTCAGGAGGCGTTGTTGCCGATCGACAAGTGACACGTCGATAAGCGTGACTGCTACCAATCACAGCACCAATCACCAGCATTCACGCGTCCCGGGGCTCATCGGAATGGGATGGTTCTCCGTAAGCTGCGGTGCCGTCTTATCACGCATCGAAGCTTCCGCCAGCAGGTCGAATGTGACGGCTTGTAATCTTAATGAAACGATCGAGATGATAAATTCACTTCCCGTTCCCTTGTGACGGCAGGTGAAGTCAGCAACGTGGGAAGCGGGCGAAAAACACCCATCGTCGGACGTCATCGATTCCGGTGCTGGGATTTAGCACGCTTCGTGAACGCTCCACTCTGACAGCTGGATCATGCCCGAAAGATGATAGCTTCATCAATCTCGACACGCGTACGGCACGGCGACCGAAAAACCGAGCACACCGCGATGCGCGGACTGCCGGAAGAAAATGAAAAGAAATACAGCCTACTGCTGTGAGCATGTTTGCGATCAACGAGCGCCAACGCGACAACACTGTTTACCGTTCGAGAGCGTTGACAAATTGCTGGTGGCAGTGTTTGTGGTTGTCAAAAAATCTCCGCATGTCGCACGCGTGGAGAGTGCCTGCGGATGGGAACAGCGGGATGGAACGGGCACGGGTAGCTTCCATTTGATAAGGATTACCGATAGTAACCTAGGAATTATAAGGGGGCTAGGAGAGGAGTGGAAAATAACGCATTGCCCGTGGCGACAACGCAAAGTGACGAGATTGAGGCTCAAGTCGTCAAATCGATATTCAAGCACGGCGAATTGTGCGGTATTGTTTGCGGTGTGAAAATTCTACACGGATGTTTGCACTCGGAAGCCCACACTTCGGTCGGGTGGGGTGTGAGTATGAATTCAGGGAAATTAAACTGTCATCCCGCCGGGCGATGAAAGCAAGTACTAAGCCATGCATTTGGCTCTGTCAGAACAATACTTGTTACGTTTTAGCTTATCAGCAGGAGTTAATTTAAATGATCATATCTGTGTTTTCTTGCGCTTCAAGCAACAAATTGATCAAAATGCTAGGATTTTTTATTCTCGAAAGTTTTATTTCAAACATCTCTTTTGCAATAGTACAGAAGTATAACTACAGAAAAAGGTACTGTGTACGGAGCTATGTTTATAAACTATAATTATTCTTTATTAGTTCGTTATACCATAAACAATACATAAACAGTTTTGCTCTTGTCAAATCGTCGATATTCATGATGTTATTCATTTTTAAATAATGTTAACGTTAAAAAAAGCTTTTAATCCAAATCGAGTATGACTGCAAGAGCAAAATAATCCAAAATACCAAATGAAAATTGGCAGACATTTTTTTCTTAAGATCTTTGTTTTTTGAAACATAAATATTTGTAAATTTTTATGTTTGATTGATTTTTTACAACTATGCTAGGGAAAATTCGTGTTTTTTAAAAAGATTTTTATATACTTAAAAAACTTACATTTTCATACCAAATTGGTTGGAAACTGGCTCTAATATAAGTAATGTTTATCTTAATATCAAATACAAAATTGTCCATCATTTTCTTTTGTTTCTATTGTTATATTGTAATTAAATCCTTATTTGCGTAGGCTCGAGATGATAAGTATCTCCATTTAATAAATATTTGCAAAAATCAATGTTTACATAATGACCAAATTCTGTCGGCCTTTGGAAGTTCGAAAAAAAATATACTAAACATAATTTAGTTTAAGATACTTTTTTATTGTTCCAAAACACCACCAAAAATCCTGTCTTCCTAATTAAAATATTAAGATGGATTTTTTGCATCACAGTTTTTTGTCACTTTAAGTTCCTACAGTGTTGAGCTTTGCAATTGAAACTATATTCATCGTCATTTAATGTATGCATAATACGTTTTAGTCTATTATATTGCAGCCTAATGACATTTCTAGTCAACAGCAATATGTATTCTAATTCAAATACCTGCTTTAGAACCCATCTCATGGGTGAAAAAAAAAAATCTAATAAAACTGAAAGTTAAATCAAACCCAAGCAGCCTGTAAAAACATCAATCGTGATAAGACGCTCCGCCGTCGCACAAAGAGCTAACAGCATCCTCGAGCATATGGACGTCCTTTATCTTCCTGGCACACGCCCGGTCAGCAGCAGGTTACTGTTTTGCGTAGGAAATATTTTAGTCACGCTCACGGAAAAACACTCTCAACCGGGCTCAGCACGTTCACTGTCCTAGTTCTTGGCTCGATTATGACACAACCCCGATGGCAGGCGATGATTTATATTCGTCACGCGATGTGAAGCCATCCTTCTGTGCGAAGTCTCGCCACTGTTAAAACACTCGATGAAAAAAAGACCTCAATGAAGGGTAAAGATGAGCTGGTGTTGGTGCACGCCAAATCTGTTATTCAAGGGTCAGTTTGCAGGAGCGGAAAAAATCACAAGCGACAGTTTCCGATCCATAAATTAAGGTCTTCCGCCGGGTGTTCCTTTGCTTACGGTTCGTTGGCTGAAAATCTCGATGGTCAAAAATCTCGACAAGCAGCTCCTTAAAAGCTTGTCCGGATTGGTTCGCCATCGTTACTTCGTACCCTGTGAAAAACTATCAGCGGAAGGGATGTACGCTTCGTTAATGGATAGCCGCTTTGAATGTAACGGAATGAGTTATTTCCCTGGCACAAATAACGCCCAAAAAGAAAGAAAAAAAAACTAACGCCAACGGCGGCTTAGGCACGCAATTACTTCGAAGCGGATAGTCGAGTCGCGGATACTGCTCGAGTTCGTTACGAGGCTCCATTCCTTACATCGAGCTAATCCGGCAACCTTCGCACCGTAGGCTGTCGGCAAAGACGAATGTGTGCCGTAAAGCAGCGGATAGCGTGAAGACGATCGTGGATAAATGCCGTTCGCTTTCTTCGCTGATGCACTATCATGCATCTTGCGTGCCTGTCCGAGGCTTAGAGGTACCGCACAATCTACCGCATCCCTTCGCGAAAGCAACGGCATCAACGGTTTAATTTTTTTTTTGCACTACGAGCGTTTGTTGGATTGGAACCGTCGCTTCTTTCGCATTCATTCTTGTTGCTTTCCTTATGATTTCCTCTATAAATCGTTCCACTTTCCACACGAATTGAGCAGAGCTTGCGCTAAAAGCTGACAATCATCCGCACCAGTCGTGCGGCGTAAGAGTGTGCATACACACCAAAAAGAAAAACGAACCTATCCCATCTCGCACAACCAGCTCAGACACGTTCTTAAGCCGAGTGAAAAATTGTTGAAAAATATCGTTTGCCTCAACCGGAGCGAACCGGAGCTTATGCAGGCTCAGAATATGCTACTCCTTTCGCAACGCCGGTTGCCTTTCGGTTCTGACGAGGCGAGAAGCGAACAGGCGCTACCGCCGTCCGAACGGCGAACGGTGTGGGAAAATGTAAACAACAAAAGAATGCACAGACAATACACACACGAGCCCGGCCGTGCCGAAGGAAGCGAGTGGCAATGAAAATTAACGACGTGTCGAATAGTAGAGATCCCGGTTGCGAGCGGCGTCCGCGGATCGATTGCATGGGAGCGCGCGGGAATGCATATAATGCATAGTAAATGAAGCTTTCCATGCGGGCGATATGAGCCACGCGATGATGCTGGTAAAAACGGAAGCGCTCGAGCGAAATGGGGAAAAAGCTGAGCGCAAAAAAAAAGTGCATGACATCGCATCTTTCGTACGCTTTGCGATGCTCTCGGCGCCTAAAGGCGTGTGTTGGCACATTCGTTCGCAGCAAACCAATAAATTCGACATGCCGTAGATAATGATGTTCATTACGGTGAAGCGGCCTTGTGGAAGTCATGCGAAGGTTCACGCTGCCACGCAAAATATGGCATCATGTGATTTAAGCCATTAAAACCCATTTCCACATTCCATTCGTCGTCCCGTTCACGGTTGCTCCGTGATGCGTGCAGATTATGTTCACACGGTTCACTAGACTAAGGCACGTAAAGGCGCAATATAATCCTGCCCCACAGTGGCAAGATGCTTGCATCTCCAGTGAATTGGGCGAACCGGTTTTTATGCTCGTTTCCATACCCCGCATATATCTCTTCCACCTCGGTAAATAGGACTATCAATATCGTAAATAACTTGCTCTCCGGAGCAGCAGCAGCAGCAGCAGCAGACATACCAGCCTTCGGTGCCCGTTTAATCAACCAACCATCTCAGAATTCCATGTGCCCTCGAAAAGAACATATTTAGAACGTTTAAAAACCGAAAAGCATGCGGCCCGGCCATTAGGCGCTACGAAAGTGGGTGTGCGTCTTGAAACTTACATACAAGTTCGCTTTGATACACGACGACGAAGGCGACCTGCACACTGAAATGTGAGACATTAAGTTCCTCGGAAGATCTTTCCGGTAAACATAGGATATACGCTCGGTAGTGAACGTTCTAGCGACGACTTAAGATCAAAGGAGGAAAAACCTGCACTCCGATCCAAAAGGTGCGAGAGTGATGGGTAATGTGAGTACGGTGAATGCAGAAAATAAGGCACGCACGTTCCGGGCAAATGACTCGGGCACAGGTAACATTCCAATCTGGCATGCATTCCTAAACGTTCCCACCGGAAGGGGGGAGGTGAACCGGGCTGTTTCTCCCATCGCACTTGCTGCCATGAATAATTAATGCGGAGGGCTTTTTCTGAGGTTGATGCGCGTGGCATGCGGACGATAGAAGGACTTGTCACAAACCGGATACTATTCCGGAGAATGTTTCCATCATAATTGAATCTAGAATAGGGCTTAAGTTCATATCGTCAGGCTGCTGATCGGTTTCCCTTTTTTCTTTGAAGAAAGCGGAGGAAGGGGCCAACGGTAAAAGCAGCTTTCAGGGTGAAATGGAATTCTAATCCAATACAATCCTTAACCGGTGCGGTCGTTAGTCTTTTCAGAATTTTATTGATATTATTATGAACCAATACAATAAAAGCTTACATCGGTGTGAGACAGAGTAGCACGGCAGCATGGAAAAGGGATGTGTAATTCATCACTTGTAATCCAAATCGTCCCGAATGCAACGGATGAAAAACACTCCACAGTTAAAGTTGGCTCGAATAAAGAGATCTTGCCTTTAATTCAATTGTCTCAATCAGACAATGGAAATCATTTTGCGAATTGCGTCACAAGTTTCACCACAGCTGGTTGAGAATGAGATTAAAAAAAACTCCATTCACAATTTGAACAAGCTGTCTTTTTCCGGTCCCTTCCGCACTACTTTATAATGTCACACTGTTTATACTTTTCCGACGGTTTTTTATGATTGTCCACTTGTTACACTGTTCCGCACGAGGAAATCGTTGAGTGGCAAAGTTCCTTTTTTGTTGTGCTGTACGCTTTTTACTACTGAATCACGGATTCGCAACGTTACAGAATCAAGGTGGCCTGATCCGGACAGCTTGCTGTTTATTGCGAGTCCGTGAGAAGTTGCGGCAGTGCACACAAAAAAAACCCACATCCGTACAATTTATTGGCTAGCGGCGTCGGACCCTGATCTAATGCTCTCCGCTAAGGGTGCACCCTAAACCAGTTAGCGAAGCTGGCTCTGCGCGTCCGGCACAGCGGCGAAAATGGAAGCAGCAGCAACAGCAGCAATATTGTTGCACTTTTTACTACCGAAACAGATGGAAAAGTAGCGCGTCGGGCGCGTTACGGCATGAGCAAACGGAACCGTCCCTCAGCCGGTTAGTCAAAGGATGCCTGCTGGTCAGAAGTAGTGCGGCTTGCGAGGTGGAGGCGGAAAAAATAAACTTAGCATAAACACTTCTAACCCAAACGGATGCTAGTGGAATGGAACCGGATGCGACCGGGCAAAGGATAAAACATCCCAACACTCAACAGATAGCGAACCGACGTGTTCCCTCAGTTTGGCGTGTAATACGATCCGTCGATCCTGACCGTGGTTGTAGGCTTAAAGCGAACTCTTGCCATGCTTCAAGCGCGAAGAAGAAACACACCAACAAAATACACCTTCTCACTCTCAATTTCATTACGAAAGTTTTACGCTAAATTTCTTCGGCGCCCCTCCCGCTCGTACGGGGAAAACGAAATCAACACCGGCACCGAACCCCGGCAACGCCGCGGCCGGACAAGAAAAGCAATCAAGAAAAACCAATTATTCGCAAATGAAATCATTTTAATCTGTTTGCTTATTAGCGGAATGTTTTGGTGTTGTTTTCCTGGTGTTTTGGTGGCTGTCTCGGGGACGATCGAGTCATGCTGGCCGAGAGTGAAAATCAAAGTTTGCCCAAAACGCGCGCACCCGCGTACGGTATCAAGATTAATATGGATTCGGAGGTGTTTTTTTATTCCTACACTCGTGCTCGTGAACTTTCTTGTTCTATTTTTCAACGCTTAAATTTCGTAAATGGCTATCAAACGCGACCAACGGAAGTGTTGAAGGAGCGGAGGATGACGGAACGGAAAGAACGCTATTGAGCCCCGGATCGGGATAATTGTTTTAATTATTTCCAACCCCAAACCACCCACCGATTCATTTGAGTTGGTCAGTTTTCGGTCATCGTTTAACAAATCGCTTCATAAGATCTTCCGGAAAAACAACACGGATTAGGATTTCGAAGAATGAGCTAGGGCTAGGTTAGACTGGGCGTTTACACTGTGGTTAACACCATCTCGATGGCATTAAATTTTCTAACGCTGCCTTCTCATGCGACCGTCTGAAGCACGCACATTTAGATGCGGCTCGGCAAGCGATGAAGCGGTGATGAAAATTGTACACTTTCCTTGATGTTTGCACTTTGTAACCCCACGCCGTGTGATCATCTGCCGTCCGACCTGTGACCCGTACGAAAAACATCGAACCGCACTTGCAGTACCCACGCTTGACAAGGGTATCTTTCACGAGCCTCACCACGCTTCTAATGGCATCCTGACAGAGAGATGAGGGTCGTTTTTTACGTAAAATTCGGTAGAAGTTCGGTTTTTTTTTATTTCCCTTTGCCTTCCCATCCCTACGAGGGTGAGACTTTTCGGCCCACCCGGGTGAAATATGACACGAAACACGGGAGTGCAGAAATTAGCGGTGCCGAGCAATCAATCACACGGAAAATTGAGGTCGAAGACAACCGAGCAATGGTGCCGGTGCGAGCGGACACGGATCTGTCCGTTTCGGGTTTGCTTTCACTTCTGCCCTTATGCATTTGCGTTCTACATATGATTAGCAAAATTTTTGCCCTTCGTAGACGGATTTGCTTAGCGTGGTGCGTGGGGTGAGGTAAATCTTTCGTGGGACGGTTAGCAGCTGCCGAAAATTCGACCCGTTTTCGCTGGGGCGGGGGCCATAGGGCGCACAGTTGGAGCTGAACGACCAGGCGTCTCCATCGGCGATAAACGAGCAGAAGGAGCTGTGCAGTGAGACGGCACTTTTGCTACCAGTTAATTCTGACGTCTTTGTATCGATTGGGAGTTGCTTTCATAAAGCAGAAAGGAATTGAGTTTTTATTTTGTGAACTGACTGGATCAGATGGTTCAGAAATTTCAGTGTTTGAGTGTGTGGAAAGCAGTGAAGATTGTTAGTTTGGCAAAATCATATAAACAAACATTTCCAAAGGATACTATAACTTACATACATTCAAAACAAACCCATTTGGAAAGTCTTTCCTTGAAATATGTATAAAGCGATTGAACATATTACAAATATTTAACTTAATTGAAACAACCGAATCAAATCTCTTTCCGTACGCGTAGCACCAGACACTTAATATTACCTCTTCATCTTCATACAATGAAACTGTGCAAACAAATAATAATAAAGTTAACTGTGGTTTTCCCTGCGACATTTTCAGAACGACTTATTTTTGCACTCTCCTTCCAGCACAACAACGCACACTGATCGTAGCACCGGCACTGGCATTGAAAAAAGTGATTATTCACGCTTTTCCGGGGAACGTTACGGTCTGCCGAGTTTGCAAGCAGCTTTATCAAGATGAAAACAGCCTCTGCCCCCCTCCCGCCTCAGCTCGGTGTGGCAAACGAGTTGCCCTCGCCTGTGTCGGTTGCGGTTCATTCAACATTAACACTCTTGACCGGAAGCTGATTCTGTTTGTCCTTTCCGGTTGTGACGGTGGCAGTATTTTTATTAACATGGTCCGTAAGTTTTTCGTGAGTCACTTTTGTGGGATGATTAATTATCCGTGCGGCACAAAGTGCGCAGATTTTCTCCGGGCGCTAGTTCTCGAGAACCGGGCCAGTGTGTGCTGGCGCTTTCTCGACTTCAACCCGAACCGATTTCTATGGATCCACGATGACGACCGACGATTTTCGTGCCATTTTTCTGTTTGCGAAGTATATAAAGATTGCTTTCGACGGGCATTTCGCAGGGGGGTTCGTTAGAAACGATTGTAGCGATTTACTTCCGATCGCGTTGGTGTTACGAACGAACCGACTCTTACTCCGTCATTCAAAAATCGAACATAACTTTGAGTGGGTGGTAGAGTTGATCCGCAGCTTCGCTTCATTATAAGTTATACAAACAAAAAAGGGCAACTAATGAATTTTATCATCCTTTGCAGACGGGCTGAGCGCTGCTCAAGTGCTGCTGGTAATTCGAAATCGATGACAATAACGGATGAAGACATAGAGAATATTGGGGTTTGGGGGTTAGTAAACTCAATAACAAGAACATTTTTATTGCCAAAAGGGTTTC
>JXWZ01001240.1:0-10262 GCA_000956215.1 Anopheles farauti No. 4 | reverse complement strand
TTTCTTTTGGATCAATTATTTTGTCTCCAAAGTCGCTTAACCCACGGAAGTGTGAATGTAGCAACTAAAGTGGACAACTGTGGATGCGCGGATAGACAAATTATGTTGTTGTCTATTAGAGGACTAGAGAACGGTGTCCGTCCCATGTGTGGTTCATTCACAAGCCCTCCCGAAGGAACTTGTGGACTCATTCCTGTATCCCATCATCCAACGACACGGAGTGGTGGGTTGACAGTAAAACCAAAAATTAAACGCGAATTGCGGATCAACATAAAAACAAACAACAACGAAAAAACTCACTCGCACGTTCCTTTCCTGAGATGCTTACGGTATTCATTCCCCACATCCACCAGGTCCACAAATCCACCGTGTATCTTCGCGTCCAGCCTTTATTAATTACAATCGTCCCCCAATTTTGTCTGTTGCCGCAATTCGGTTTACATTTTCCACGCCGCATTCTGGTTTCTCGGTTGGAATCTGCGTGAATCGAAAAATGGTGGATGATCTTTATTTACATCCATACTCTTTTAGTAACTTTTTTTCGAATCTGCCCTACACTATCTGCATTTGCTCTTTACTGTTTCTTATTGTTTAACATTTATTCGCTCACGATCTCCCTTGCACACAAGCACGCACGCACGCACGCACGCACGCACGCATACACGACGCACAAATAGGCTCACATACACGCGTTTCACACTCTGCCATTCTTCTCATGCACCTGCAATCAATCTTGTTTTGTGGCTGGATCTTACATTTGTATCATTTCTTAATAACTTATTATCAACACGCACGTACGCAGAATAGTAGTAGTTGCTGCGGTAGAAGTAGAAGTAGTAATAGTAGTTGTATTCATCATACATTTCCAAATCTCTACGGTTTCCCTCACTCAGTTCCCCGTATCATGTGTGTTACTTGCCGTAATGTTGTGCGTTAATTTGTATAATAAATATATGCTCTCTCTCCCTCTTCCTCTCTCGCTCACTCTCTTTCTCTCTTTCTCTACCTTTCTCTCTACCTTTCACCTTCTCTTCTTTGCACCTTTTCAGCATCACTCCCTTCGGTTGCATCACGCTCTCCTCCATGTTTTTAAATTTCCCCTTCAGCAGCAGAAGAAGTATCTTTCAAAGATTGTAGGCAACATTGCCTTGCCGGTTGTCGGGTACGTGTTATAGCAGCACCTTAAAACCTTAAACCTCATCGTCGTCCTCTTGTACTATTGCTATATTCTGTCCTTTTTAATAGCTCTTAAACTTACAACTTCACGTAAGTGTGTGCGTTCGCATTAAAAGTGACGTACCAGCATTAAAAAAACACCAACCTAGTTGTGTACGCAAATAGGAATTATTACCATCCTTTACATTGATATTTTTCAGAACCGTCAGCAAATAGACAACAAGGAGAATTTTATCTCTGTCCTGCCAGCATTCACAAAAAAAAACTTCCATCCCCCTTCCAACATCACTCGCATGGACACACACAACTACATTTTCCCCTTCTTTATAGCGAATTATCCCTTTTTTTGTCCGCTGTGGTACACATCGTATGGAAATTATTTAACCACTGGGCGGCGGATGCGTCCTGCGATTGTTTTTTTTTTTTCGTCACAAGGAACGAGGCAATTCCGTTCCCAAGTACGCAAGACCCGGTTAAACGTTCCTCGTTCACGCAAACGCATCATCCGTATGCAAAAACCGTGGAAGAAAAGTGTATTTGTTGAATGAAGTAAAAGTAAAGGAAGAAAATCTGTTGTTTTGCATTTTTTAATGCAATTGGTCATTTGATAGGTGCTTTTGCCCGGAAGACCATCGTCACAGTTGGTGTTGCGACCGAAAACTCAAATTCCACCCTTTTTGTAAAACTGGTTTTTACTGCCAGCAAATTTTCAATATCAAGGAACATATTCCAGCGTGCAAAGAGAGAATTCACACCAAATCAGTCGTCTTCCAGTTTCCTACCACCAAAGAATGTGTGTGTGTATTTGAAGTTTTTTTTGTCGTAATTTAAATCAGAAAATCAATATGAATCAAGAATGATAAAATTTCATTCACGCAAAGATTATAATGCAACGACGGTTACAAGACGGAGACGCATGGCAGTTTACATTACAAAATCGTAGCACACCTCACCTCAAAGTACTAATCAAGATTCGATCAAGGTTCTTACGAAAGGACATTATCAGCAACAACCAAAAATAAGTAATAGATTCACTCTTTTATAATAGAAAAATCTCGCACTCATGTCTCTGCGGCTAGTTCCGCTAAGGGACTTTCCCCATCGCTTATAGTACCATTTGCTGTTAGAAACACGATTTCCTTGCTGCTGCTGGTTTTAACCACACATTCAAGCGGTTTATCGGCGGCACCGTCATGTTCAAAGATGATCCTTTGAGCAATCGTTTTTATCTCCCCCGAGGTGATGGTAACACCTTCCGACAAACGAACCTTGGTAGCTGTATTCGTCGCAGGATCATGTTCGTCGCTATCGTAGTTCAGTTTATGTTTCAGCGATTGTCGCTTGGTGCTGTCCATCGCGATGGTAACGCTAGTTCCTTTTTCTGCTTCATTTTGAGTCGCTACTTCCCTGCTCATCTCTTCGTCCGCGGCATTGAACGATGGTACTGATGTTTTCGTACATATCGGTTGTGCTGCTGCTGGTACTGCTGCTGTTCTGTCTTCTGTTACCTTACTACACTCTAGATCAGTACTGTTCGTAACACATGAATTAGAAAGTTCGCCCTCACTACTGCCATTGTTGCTGATATAATGTTCATTGCTTTGTGTTTTAGTTATCATCGGTATCAACACGGTTGATATCGATGAGGTAAAACCACCACCGACCATCGACGACGACGATGATGAGGACGGAGAAATGCCATCGGTGGTTAGCCAATGGGAATGATTAGTCGCGCCGGTAGAAGTGCACTCGTTATGACTACTACTACTACTACTGCTTCTACCATTGCCGCTAGAGGAGGACGATGATGTCGAGAGCAGCATTGCCGAAGGTACAGGCGAGGCGAGGGTTGCAATTGTACTCGTTGCACCAACGGTAGCGGCTATCGTGCGTACGGTGACGTCACTGCCTCCATCACTACCGGAAGGAACCAAAACTGATGGAATGGTGTCGTTGGGACTGCTACTGTTACTGGTATTAGTTTCAGCTGCACAGGTGGTTTCGGCCGTTCCCGTTGTAGTGGAATTTAATTTCATTGTTGACGTTAACGATGGCTTCGGTGTTGATAACGGTGCAGTAATCTCTCCGCCGGTGGTATGCGATTTTCCCGAAGGTGCCTTCGTCGTTTTCACCTTGAAGGCGTTTATTGTTGCTGACGGGAAGGATGGTGCTAATGCTGCACCCGCTGTCAATGAATAAAGATGATGCTGGTGCTGCTGCGTTTGTGGCGCATGATATTGACGTTGTTGTTGGGCAGCAGTTGCGGCTGCGGCCTGGGCTGCTGCTGCTGCGGCGGCGACCGCCACCGCTATCGCGTTTGTAGTCGTTGTCATGTGTGATGCTGCAGTGGTTGTACTGTGCTGCGTTGGAAAAGTCGACGGATTTAGTGTAAGACGTCGATGTTTGTGGTTATTGCTACCCAGAAGCATCGTGCTACTTCCACTACCTCCACCAACAGCCAAACCATTGGCATGACCAACCAGCAGCTGCTGTGTGGACGACACCGCCGTAGCTGATGGATGATGCTGAATACCGTTGCCGTTGAGAGTAGCCGCTGCTGCCGAATTGATGATGTTGTTGTTGGTGGTGCTGGGAGTGGTAAGCAACATGGAGCTAACACAGTTTGAGGTAGCCGCTGACGAGGACGATGACAACGCCGACGCCGTTAGGTTATTTATCGTGCTGGTCGATAACAGTGTGTTCGAAGGTGAAGACGGAACAGGCAGAGGAGTTGGCATCAAGCAGAAGTTCGTTTTGCTACTTTTCGCTAGTGCAGAGGGCGATGAAAAAATATTTAGGAGACCGTTGTTGTAATTTTTCGCACCATTGTTGCTAATCTGGTTTTTGCTGCTATTGTTGTTGTGGGTGCTAGGCTTCACGCAGGTGTTGCTGTTGTTGTTGGTAGTGTATTTTTTCAATAGTTCTCATTGCGTTTGGAATTGGGGCATCGTTGCATACATCACAGGCTGCTGCGATGATGCTGCGGCTGCTGCAGCAGCCGCTGCCGCTGCGGCACCATTCGTTGCTACCGTTGGGACTGTTTGCATACCCCAACCAGCAGCAGCCATGTTTGGTTGCATCATGCGGTAACCTAAAATTGAACAAATCATCGCGTCAGTATTAAAGAAAAACAAATTCAACGAAGAATATGTATAAGAGATTCGAATCGATTCGAATTGCATGAAATGTGACGAACATAATTATGCTTGTTGTAATATTTATGCAATTAATGAGGAAATGTATTTAAAAGGAAATCTACACGAACAAAACTGAGCATAGAACTTTTTTCAACGCTCTACATTATAGTGCTTAGTAGCATCCATGTTGAGTGTTGTGAAACAATTCATTTGATCGAACTTTACTGATCTGGCTATGGGACTACAAACAGATAGAATGTACTGCACCTGTATGTGTCTTTTTAGCTTGTGCAAAGAATTTGGAGTATTACTACAAAAATGCTCTCATTCTTTCACATCTCTTCATTTCTAACTAAATGACGAATTTTTTCCACCATTCGCATATATTTATGATTAGAAAATTTAAAGCTTTTCGTGTTGTGCGTAAATATGCAAGCATCTAAGTTTAAAAAAACGCAAAAAATTTCAAGAGTTTACCACTTAATAGTGAAAATGTATATATCTTGTTATCATAAAACAGCTTCGCAAATAAGTTACCCGAATAATAAATTGTTAATTTGTTAGCTGGAACGATATATGATATTCGTAAAAGCCATAGTTTGTATTCAAAGTATTTTAATCATACTATTAGTATTTTAATTATTATTGAACAATTTCTTATAGATTCTTTGTTATTTGGTGATCACATTTTAATTCATATTAATTAAAAAATTACACAAAAGTCAAGGCAAAATCGGAGAAAACTCACCTGCTGTACCAGACTGCTGCGGAGCCGCTGGCGCGTATGTAGCGGGATAGGTATAATAACCTTGCTGCATGTATTGAGCCTGTATTTGAGGATAAGCTCCCTGGAAACAAAAAGTTATATAAATTGATTATGAATCACTACTTTGTTATTTGCTCAAAGTGCAACTTCAAAAGCTTTTTGTACTCACCGGAAACCAGTACGCCATTTGACCGTAAGCGGCTGCCGAGTAGGGATACTGGGCACCAGCGGCGGCAGCAGCCGCTGCCGTGGCTTGCGTGAGCTGCGGATTGGCACTGTGCTGTTGAGCGACGGCGGCAGCAGCCGCAGCAGCCGCCGCTGCATTCTGCTGCATAGGCTGCAGCTGACCAACGAGACCGTTCATGTTCATTCCAATCATCCCTGACGCAGCCGCTGCGGCTGCAATCGCAGACGCATTCATCCCGTTGCTGTTAACATCGCCTCCATTCTCCTTGCCCCAGTAACATTTGACCGGATGTCCCTGCACCTCACTGTTGTGTGTACCCTCGATGGCGCGTGCCGCCGACTCTTTGCTCGCGAACCGAATAAACGCATAGCCCTTGTCTTTGAACACCCGCGTGTCGTTTATGTGACCAAACTGTGCAAAGTGTTTCTGAATCAGCTCTTCGGTGATCGCGTTTGGCGGGAATCCACCGCAATATACGGTTGTGTTGGTGGGGCTTGTATTGTTGTAGATTTCCTCGAACCCTGGAGTTTTTCCACTTTTGATTCCTGTTGTGATAAAGCATGAGAGATAATAAAAATGACGAATAAATCCGTAGCAAATCTCTTATAACATTCGGACACTAGTACACAGTTCGAATTGGCCTTACCTTTGGAGTTTTCTCTCGGTGCCGGAGGCTTGCGGGTGGACCAGTTCGTTCGGATGGAACGTGAACCGATCCATTGCCCGTTCATCGTCGCAATCGCATTTTCCGCCTCAGCCTTCTTCACGAATGACACAAACGCGTACCCTCTCGATTTGAGCGTCTGCGGATCACGCACGATACGGCAGTTGGAAATTTCACCAAACGGTGCGAACGCGTCTCGCAATGTTTCCGTGTCGATTTCCGGGCTCAGATCGCCCACGAAGATGTGATGATGCTGGCTCGTATCCGTTTTAGGCTGATTTCCGGGGCTCGAAGCCCAATTGACCTTGATTTCCTTCTTGAGAAACATACGTTTGTTCATCGCGGCTAGCGCCGTCTGGGCCGACTGATGGTTGGCGTACTCGATGAACGCGTAAGGGTCATTGCTGACCTCGCGGATAATTTTACAACTTTTCACCGTGCCCATCTGGCTGAACAGTGTACAAAGCAGTTCCTCCGTCACCGATGGGTCGAGCTGCCCAACGTACAGCGTTTTCGGGTACGATTCTTCTGTCATTTTGCTAGACTTCTACGCACCGATACACAGCCAACTTAGATCAGTAGAAAAAAAGAGTAAACTTAAGAACTTGATTGCGGTCACAGCCTTCGCTGTATTTTTTTAAGGGATGGGTTGTTCCCGGTACTGGTACAGTTTTCGTTTATGCTGAAGGTCTGTTTTTTATCTGCTAATACAACCACCGACACTGGCAGGCAAAATCCTACACACTTCGTGTTCGCGTTCTCACTCTTTCACGCACTGATGGCATACACACAGGCACGTGCATGCGACAAGCGCGCGTAGCTGGAAAGTTTTTTTCTGACAAATTCGTATGCTGCGGGCCTAGCGACGAATACGACGGCTCGAGTTGCGGTAAGAGCGTGTGGAGAGGCTTTCTTCTTCCGGAGCTTCAAATAAATGCTACACCTCTTGCTTTTACGAACTAGATGTCTCCCTTACGCTCGAACACTAGCACTTTCGCGCTACTTGTGCTACACACCTCAGTGATTTGGAGATGTATTTTTTCTATTTCGTATGCTTGCTTATCATGACACAGTCGCGCGCGCGCGCACACATACACAACCTGCAAAACCTTTTGTTCTTTTTTAACAATATACTTTTACCGGTCAACAATGCGTCCTTTGTAGCGGTGTACACCACTTACACCCTACTATACACTAATGTCTCACACACGATGAGTTGCGGAGGTTGGCACGTTAAATGATATTTGGGTAGACCGATATTTATTTTTTTATTATTGCTTAGTATGGCAGCATGCATACATTACTCACGTACGCACACACACGCACACCAATCCCTCGGCCACCTTGTATTTCTCCAACGGCAACCAACGATCTCACTCGCGAAATAACACCGACTTCATGAACTTGTATTCAGATCTAGAAACTTACCGCTTGTGACAAGTAAAATTTGTATAATTTTTTCTTTCCCTAATCACCGTGTATCACGAATAAAATCTGAAAAAAAAAACATTTGAAAACAACAAAACAACTTTAGCGGCTTTGAAACATTATCATCTTCGTGTCGTCTCGTCCATCGAAATCTCACATACAATATACACGCTCATACACACACATACACACACACACACACACACACACACACACACACATTTGCACACACGCACGCACGTCTTGTGTGCCGCTTTCGCTCTTCTTTCCCACAAAGCTCATCGCTTTTCTCTGTGCTCTCACTCACACATGATAAAAATTTTCACATTCAATATACAACCCACAATGCACACTCTTCAGCGGCGGCTCTTGTTCAAACAACACAGCAGCCGCACCACACCATCGCCACACAACAAACACACACATGCACACTAGTGTACAAAGCCCCGAATGCTCCCTATTTTCACCTTAAATGAAATGTGTATCACTTGCTACAACACCAAATCCGGATCGCTAGGACCTATCCAATTGCGAATAAATCAATCGTACTTTGTTCAGCACGCGTAATTGTAAAAAGAATCTAGATTTCAGCTACTTCCAGAACATTATGGTAGAATTAAGTTTAGCAGCCACCCGGCCGAACAATTGGCCAACCACTGCCGTTCAGCTTCTTCCTCCCTTTCTTATTTCCACATCAATGGAGAAAAAGAACAAACACGTACCACCACCAATAAGTATCAGGAGCTCCTAACGTTTGTCGCGGCAACCGTGTAGTCGTACGCTTTCGTTGTGTACTTCGTCAACGCGCAATAGTTACGTTTTCCGCTAACTTAATACACAGCCTCTTTAGTACGCGGATAAAATGAAGAATTATTTTCACTTTAACCGATTGGACAACCCGAAGATGCTTCGGCAATCTACGGGTTTTTAGATGACACACCAATACTAACACATGAGAACAAAAATGGCGTTCGAATACCAGCTCGAGATGGTATATTCGCTCGGTCAGCTACGCTACCAGTATGCGTTCACGAACATTCACAAAGAAGGAAGCTTGAATCTGCATGCATGGTTTTTTGGTACCTAACAACCCGCGGTAGTTAGAATGCGAACGTTGAAAGAGGAAGTGAAATGGATAATGTAGTTCATACGAGTCAAAACACGAATACTCGCGCAAAATTACACCGAGAATACAAACACAATCTTACTTTCTGGGGTTTCACTCGCGCACATTCATATGTATCGTCCTCATTACCTCGTTTCAACCTACATTCCCCTCGTACAGGACCTAGCTGTCAATTTTTGAACGGAAAATACGAAACAAAACAACTACGACCGATAGCAGACCAAACTGTCAATCAATTTGAGCAAACTACCCAGCCTCCATATTTGCAGCGGGACGGAACGAAGAAGCGAGAGGCAAAAACATAAATTTCAAACAATCATCAACAAAAACCGCTGGTCGGCAAATGTGGGAAAGAGATACAGTCAACGCACTACGGAATAGTCGATTTAATAAGACAAAATTCGGACAAAATTACGAAAAAAATAACATTATAATTAGTGTTGTATGGAATTTAAATTGATATGATTTATCTAGACAAAATTAAAAAATTCAAAGATTTTATTCTGATAAATAAAAACGTACATCAGTTAATGTGCCATATGTCAAATGTAAGGAAATGTGATGCTTTAATACGCGAGTTTCGCATGAGTCCAAAGAAACAAAAACATTATATTTAATCACTCATACGTTAAGGATATTACAAATATTTTTTTTATTTTATCCGAACTCTTTGGTATTGATTATATAAGTGAATTTTTTTATTCACAGAAACTTTGTATTCTAAACGGTAAGTATCCCTTAAACATAAATAACAACCTCAAAAGATTATAATCACCTAACACATCACATATATCAAATAATATATATTCTACACGACACACTCAGTAACCCTATCATTAGTCATTAAATCTTAATAAAGCATAAAATGAACCCACTAATTGAAATATTTCAATATTTGTCGTCGTCACGGATTTCTATCCTTACATACAGGAACTAACGAATCTTACAACCAAAGTCCATACTCTAGCGGATAATTAGTGTTGCGATGTTGAAAACTTATTGAGTAAACTAATTAATCGGGATATTACTCGTTGCACGTCACCCACAGATGTGCTTAGCTGTTGTAAGTGGTTTGCTAGAGCCACTGGATTGGTCGAAGTGCTGCACCGTGTCCAACGATCTACGTATTCCGTTCACGCCATCTCGGATATCTGTTTTGTTAGGCATATCTGTTTCGATTTATTTTGAAGATAGTCAATCTGCCGATTTTCAGTTCAAGCGAAATTGAAAGGAAAGAAGAGGCGATTAACTTGCGATGGAGTAAAGCGAGTACGTATATAATGTCAAGTGAAGTTAACAACAAACCAGATTAATCTCATAAAGCATTAGTAACATTTCTACCCCGTGCGTCCTTACAACTGCATCATATCTGTCGATTTGTGTTTCCTACACTTATTTTTTTATTTAAAATTTTTGTATTCTTTCAATCTGAAAAAAACAAATTCAGTGTAAAGTATTAACGATTTTTTTACATTAACCAGCATTGTAACATCATTTTCCATACATGTGAATTTTAGTCAAATTCGGGATGGTATTTTTTAGTCAAATGGATGGATTGATGAAAAATGGATCAATGATAAAAATGGAGTGTTTCCAAAATATTTAGAATTTCGTGCTAGTCGAGTAAAAGTCTCACACTGCTTCCTAATTTACCAATTCACCATATTGGTTCCACTAGAGCGGCTATAGTGAAACGATGGATGAAGTGAAATCAATATCATTTGTCATATATAAATCAACATTCAAACAATTCCCGTTTTAACAGCACACGACAATGA
>JXWZ01001238.1:0-18426 GCA_000956215.1 Anopheles farauti No. 4 | reverse complement strand
GTGTGTGTGTGTGTGTGTGTGTGTGTGTGTGTGTGTGTGTTTTTGTCTTGTTGTTGTTATTGTTGATCTGCATCTCCGCCTTTCCCGTCTTTGCCTTAAGCTTCGCTCCTGCTGCAGGAGGATCATTCTGGAGGTTTTAGGCATAGGGACAGCTTCGCTTGGTGATTGAAGGTGCATTAGCTGATGCGAAGGGCCGTGAACGTCGATTGATCGCACGGAACAAAAGCCAAACCTTCACGCAAACCGTCAACTGAGCATCAAGTAAATCCACAGACGATTGTACGATTTGTTATGGTTGATAAAATCCATAACTAACCATATCGGAATAAAAATAGCAAGTAAATTATTAAAAAAAAAAACAATGACAAACAAAAATTGTTGCAAAAAATACAAATACGTATTACAATAATTAAACAAAGTTAATACAAAGTTACAAAAAAAAACGAACAAACAAAAGACAATTTTTAACATTTTCTAATTGCATTGAAAACCAAAAAAAGATACAACATTTTTTTTATTATATTTTTCTCATATTTTAAATTTTTTGTGTATTTGTTTGTGATTGGGTTTAGTACATTTTTTAATCGCTTATAATGGAATTTAAAAGTTTACTGTAATTAGTTAACCTTTTTAATACACTTATACTTTTTGTATTTCCACCTTTTATGTATTTTTATTTTTATTCAATTTCCATCTTTCATCTCCCGAAATTGTGCTAATCGTGTTTGTTAGCACACCACGCGTCACTTCTAGCAATTACGGTCTAATTAAATTAGTGCGATGAACGTATCTTTATGATCCTTTTCGGACGTTTTGTATTTCCTCCGTGTCGTGTTTTTCCTACCAACTTTTATGTCCCCCGGCAAACGCGATGTGTGTCGATTTGGTTTCCCTTCGCTCATTTTTAGTGCTCAATTTTACGACGCACTGTGCGCGTACTGTAATGCGCGGATTCACCCATCTGGTCAGCATTTGTTTTCATTGCCCGTTTCGTTTCGTTGGCCGCTACGCGTTCGCTGGTGAGGCACAAAACTTCTCCTCCCTGGTAATGGGCCACGCGTATTGTGTGACGGCGTTGGGAGCGTCGTTTGGTTCGTTCCTTTTTTTTTCTCTTCCACGTGCACTTAAGTGCACCAGCCAAACCAAATCATCATCAGGCTATCCCATTGCGGGCCAGATCGTTCGAGTGAGAGTACAACGACTTTTCTGTCGTTGCTTTCGGTCCGTCCCGCCTGGCCCAAGCCTCCCGTCTACGGGTTGCTTTATTTTGATTTCTTCTCGTATTATCCTCGGCGCTGGTGTTTTGGCGCGCTTTTTCAACTGAACCAGCCCTAGAACCGGAGGGCCTAGTTGAACGATGCTTCGAACCTAGGAAACCTTTCGGCGTACCATTTCTTATCAGCTTATTTTCACTTGAAAAGCCTAATAACATCTGAAGTTTATATGCAACAAAACAACCCCAAACCGACCCACTCAGCGGACAGAAAATCAATGCATCGAACCCTTGTAACACTGCGCGCGTTATCGAAACTGGTTTAGCCCACGGATTTCAACCAAAGGTGCAGACAACGCACTCGGTTTCTGACTCCTTCCTTAATTTTGATATCGTCCGTTTTTTTCTTGCCCCACCCACCGCCCTCTCGCATGGTGGCACCATAATCCCCCGGTGCTCCGGGTGCGAAGGCGTCACACAAGATAAGTAGGCCACGCCGAGGAACTGGTTTTTCTTGCTCTTCACGAGCGTTCTTATTCTTCTACACTGTGGGTGGGGATGGGGAGAGGAGAAGATGAAGGGAACGGGAAGGGATGCAGTGCATTGACACAGGGCGAGAACAAGTTCTCGATTGCAGCTACCGAATGCACCCTGAACGCTGTATCTCACCCGCTCTCCACCTCCCCACCCTCTTCTCTCTCCCTCGCCCGGGTTATCGTTTTTCATATTCAAATGAGGTGAAGCATATCCGTGCCCGGGCGACGTGTTCGGTTTCGACCTCTTTCGGAGGAAATGGACGAAGCGAAGCGCTGCGATGGTGCTTCCTGTGAAGCCAGCTCGAATGTTCCAAAGCGCGGCGATAAAAAAAAGCCCGCGCCCGTGTGTCAAATGCGATGGTTGGTCCACCGAATGGAAGATGAATAACAAAAAAAAAGAAAGAAAAAATGAGAGCATAATCCATCCGAGTTCGGGAGCCGGGTTCTCGTGTGTAATAAATGTTTTATTTTTATTCCGCTTTGTCCGTGAGGTCCGCGTGGTCGTTTTTTTTTGTGGTGCGTCTTCAGGTGGAGGATTCGGTAAACTGTTTGCGATAAATCATTTCCCGCTGTTGAGGTGGTGTCGGGATTTTGGACCAAATCGGTGCGCTTTAGCAACGAGTGTTGCTTTACGGTGGGAAAAAAGCTATGAATCTGCTATTCATATAGTTTTGGGAGAGTTATGAGTAAATGTAAATGATGCATGATTTATGGTTGAGATTTTAAACACTATTTTCGTGCTGATTGATGATCAATTGCGAGAGCGTTCCACGTTTTCTAGAAGTTTTCGCTTTGGAGGTGATGAAAATATTTTTTATTTATTTTTTATTGTTATTTCTTATTTATTTCCAAGGGGGCTAAAATGATAACAACTGACTTGTACCGTTTCCCCTTTCTGATTGCAAGCAACACCAACAGTTTACATATGTAAATAAGACAGAAACGGTTGCAAACACCTTTCCGACCATAAATGCCCTCCCCATTTCGTACGATTAATCCCTGAGGTTGCGGGCACTCGGGCGTGCAAATGTATGCAGCAGCCTGAAACACGACCCCAAATTATCCACCCCAGAAGCACCCACGTGAACCCCACTAAACATACAAATCACGCCCGTAAAGCGGCAAACAAACCGGTGGCACGCGTCCACAGGCGGCCCTCCGCCCCTAACATCGCGATCACTATCGGGTGGAAGGTGTTGGTGCGATAATACAAACGAACCCAACGCAAAAAAAAGAACCGGGGTAGAAATACCTCCTGCGAGTGAGGTTTCCTCGATCGGACGATAAGCGTGTGTAACTAAGTAGCTATCTGTACACATTTAACGTCCGGTTTTGGGTTTCCTTCAGTGCGATTGTTGCGATAAATATTAGGAGTACAAATGAGTTTGAAGCGTTTTGAAATGATACATTTATAGCTGATTACTTGGATCGTTGAAACAATCTGGCAACACTGCTTCTTTCAAGTGTCATTATTATGCTTTCTTTCCCACTATCTGTCAGTTTGATGAAATGTAAACAAAACAGATTCTGAGCGTTTCGAAAATGGCAACTTTTGCTCCGAATCATGGTTCGAATTGAAAAAAAAATCTAAGACTGTTTGTTTTTGCACAACTAATTTTTCCTAAAAATCGTAAAATTTGTATCGAAAAAAATGCAACGAACTTAGTTTTTCTCACAATTACAGTCATTTAATAAAAGACACCCGGCAAAAAAAATCTGCCATAAAAATAAGACACCTAGTAAAAGGGTAAAAAATAGAACAAAAAACACCGGAATCACGGAAATGTTCAACTTGAAACGGTTGCGGCCAGACAGTATGGCACCGAAGGCAGCGCGCTCGAGTCAAAACAATGCTCCACCGCGCGCACCACCACTCGTGATCATTAGCGTGAGAGATCGCGTGGAAAAAAACCCACCCCCTCTCTGTTGTTTCGCTTGGCAGAACGACGAACCCAGCACCCCGTTGCACATATGCGCGAGAAGCGATTAGTCAATCAACGGTCAATCATGATGTCACACTCCATATGCGGCTGCGGTTCTGCTTTGACGAGTGCTGCAGGACTGCGACTGCGCGGAGGGCTTGAGATGTTTTGCCCTTTTTTGTGCGGTAATGTAATCAAGCATGGGTAATGCCGCCGCTTTTGCTCCTACCAGATGCTGCGGCTTGTAACGTGCATCATTATGATATCGTCGCCGCTCCACCAGCGGCCACGTGAGAATTTTAATTATTTTGCTCCTCGCCGGTCCCTTTTTGGCGAACGGAGATTCCGATTCCTTGTTGCACCATCGGCGGAATGTTCCTTGTTCCCTCGGTCGGTTGGGAACATCCTGTTCGATCGATTATTATTGCCGCCTCGTTGCTGATTTCATTCCGCCGCATCGTTTACGTATGTCGTGAGAAAGTGGGACGTTCATAATTGAAGATCCCAGCGGTGCTGGTCGTTCAATCTAAAATAACTCATTAAATGGAGTATCCTTGAAAGTTTTGTTGTGTTTCTTCCCCCATTTTTTTTTGTCTTTCGAAAAGAGATTGGATGAAAGAGCTGTGAAAATTTTGTTCTCTTTTATTCTCACATCTTTGCCTTCAAAAAGTATTTGTATATATTTACAACCACACACAGCTATTAAGCCTTTATAGCCTAGAACAAGCCATTACTCACTCGGCTGCTGCCCGTTACCTGAAGGATATCGTCAATCGGCATGACCGTGCAAAAACTTATCGCACCTTCACCCGCAGCTGTATATGCCACCCGTCTAACGGTGGGCTTCACTGTCAACATCCGAACCGGTAGGAACGCCTTATGCGTAAGGCTCCCGGTGCCCTATCATTTCCGGCACGGTTCACTTGAGTCACGCCGGTTGGAAGCATTTTAATTGCGCTCCGGCAAAGCGTTCGTTCGATGATATGCGCGTACGCTTTATATAGTGCAGTGAGGGCAGCCCATGTTGGGCTGGTGAAGTAGACCGCCATGGGTTATCTACTGCTTAAAGGGCAACAAAGGCCTTTGTCGGTCGGAGGTGCCGTTGCGGTAGTACTCGACGCGAGCTTCCGGACGTTTGGGGAGTTCTTTATTCCGAGTGCCGTGAGTCAACTTGAAAAGAGTCGGGGAGTTGTTGCATTATTGGAGAATTAATAGAAGTCATTAGATGAGGGATGAGAGGATTCGATACTTCGCTGGTACTGATCCACGTTTGCGTTCTACTCTTCCCCCTTCACACAGATGGACCACCGACGCCATTGTCCCAGTCGCCACCGAGCGCTTCCTGCAGTCCGTTCACCAACGGAAGCTACTACGGTTCGGCCCAAGTGTTCTTCCCACGTACTCCAGCCAGCACCACCGGTGGCCGGAATGGAGGCCGTGTATTCTTCCACCAGACGCCAACGGTCGGTCCGCAATACCCGCAGGCGACGCCCCAGTCCCAGCCGACGCCCGTGTCGGCCAACAGCCATTCCAGTAGCAGCGGCGTCAGCAGCAGCGGTGCGCTCGACACACCGTCCTGTTCTTCCGGCACACCGCACTAGTAAGTATCGGACGTGTCACGAGCGTTAAAAACCCTCCGATACAACCTCTCGCTAACTTGCCGCATCTTCATCTCTTCATCTCCACAGCCTCCAGGGAGGACATCTGCCGTCGGTACAGTTCAACTGGCAGGACGATGCGAGTGACTCGAGCGAATCGGAAGGATCGTCATCGCAGACGACCACCACGTCGTCGTCATCGTCCGGCTGCAGTCCCCACTGCCACGGGATGATGGACGGGTCGTCGTTTAGCAGCACGCCGTCCTCCACCACCCTGATCAGTCCGTCCTCGTCCGGGGGCACGCTGTACGCGACCGTACCGCCCCATTTCGACTACATGGCCGGCCGGGAGCAGCTGCAGGAGTTTCCGGGCAAGATTCCGCAGCGCAAGCGCAAATCGCGCACACCAAAGCCGAAGAAACCGGGGGTAAGTCCGAACGTGCTTGGTGCATACAAGATATTGTCTAAAACCCTCCCAAGTAGACCGATTTGAACAATTAAAACTTTATTTGAGGCATTATTTTGGGGTTTATTTAAAGGACATTAAATGGCTTTTAAAGCTTTATAAACAATTTCCTTTTAATTTCTCCAGGATTACAATTTATTAGTCCCACTTGATAAAGAGCCTTAGAATCCGTATGATTCTCTTTTTCTGAGCAATATAAATGTTATTTTTACCACACTTGATCCAAAGAAATAGTGGCAAGATACCAAATTTTTTGAAATTTTTCAAATTTAGAAACAACGAACATTAGTGTCAATAAAGCAATAAATCTTTTTTCTCTTCAGTAAATTTGCAACTCGGTCCATGAAATGTTTCTAAACAAGACTTCGCTATGAATGTTTCGATGGCTCGCATATGCTGTTGGCTCATTTATTTCCACGTCTTCCGCGCTCCATTCCATTCCCGAGTCTGTGGTCCCGAAGGGCATGTTTTCTCCATGTCTCACTCTCTCTCTTTCTCTCTTTTTCCCCCCGTATCGTCTTATTATGCTCATTATACGCTACCCCACGGACAGTAGGCGAGAAATACCCCTCTGCTCCACTTTTTCACCAGTACGCCAGTGGACCCCGAACACAATTACTTAACATGTCCACGTACGGTCGGCGTCGATGATGGCAGTTCGTTTATAATTAGCTGGACGACTCTCCCCGCGTACCCTTCCGTGCGGCGAAACCAAGCGTGAACCGAACGTCCGCCACCGAATGCACTTTGTTTACGTTTTACCGAGCTCCTGCTCCTGCGTCACTCAGCGTGAACGATCCAGCCGCGACTTCACGCCGTCCCGCTGCGTTATGATCGATGCTTGCTGCTTGCCATTGATCTGCCACGCACGCATACGCTGGGCCGTCTTCGGTGAGCGTTTTTTGTCTCGCTTTTCTTGGGTTTGTGTGCGTGTGTCGTGTTCCCTCTGGCCAGCAATCATTCCGAATGCTTTATTTTCGTAAATAAACAATTGCACTGGTGATCGAACGGACGAGTGTTCTCGTGCTGGTCGCTGGTCGCGTTACTCGCTACACCACCGCGAATGTGGAGCATTTCCCCGTGACAGAAAATGTTTGAAAACGAACACCATAACGATGAGCGTTCAGTTCAATTGCGGTAGCGTTGTTGTTGTTTTTTTCGCCCTTGTGCACTATTATTCTTTCACAAAATCGCTCCCGAAAGGCGAATGAGTGCGCGAAACACGCCAACATGAGGAGAACGAAAAAAAAAACCCCCACCCCGGAAGGGATCATCGTCGGCATCGTTGACCCAGCTACGCAGCAGGGGAGCATCAAATCTGTGCGTATGATGTTGTTTATTTGATCGATGCGATCGTGGCGGGTGAGGCTGAGTGTGGGCGAATGAGCGTGCGCGCGCGCGTCTGTGTGTTTATTATTTTACCGCCCCCGAGTGCACGTGCTTCCAGTTCGGAATCTTTTCCTCACCGTTGACACGTGGTGTGTGCGATAGGGTAGCGCTTCCCAACAACCCAAAACACACACGCACACACACGATCATCGATCCGGCACACAACACGTGGCGATTGCTGGTGTAGCTCCTGATTGGTCTTATCCGATGAACGATTTACGGTGGGAAATTCTGGCCGACCGGTTGGAAACGGAAAACCAGGGCTACTGTTCCATCCAATGCAAATGCACCCGGCCCGGGAGGTCCGCCCGGCGTTCGTTGACCTATCCGGTGGGAAGCGAACACCATGCGTCTCCATCTATTGTTGTTTTTTTTTCTCTTCCAACCGTGGTTCCGCGGTCTGTTTACTTCGGACTTAAACTACGTCCAGATGATGATGGAAAGTGATCGTAACTTTCCACCCAACACACAAACAAAGCATGCAGCGTGGATGGCATCGCGGCATCACGGGGAAGGAATATTTATTTATGCTACAATTTATTCATGTTTTAATGTGTTTAAAAAATCATCATCTTTTTTAATCGAGAGAAAGTATTCGAAACCAGCCTGAAGGGATTCAATTGTTTTTTTTTTGCTTTCTTAAAAATGGACATGGACTATAGCATCGTGTGTTTTTTTTTTGAAGCTAATGAAAAAACTCAAAATCACCGATGGATCATTTTTGGGATATTTCCGTCATCTAAAAATTTAATAAAAATAGTCTATTTAATAAGTATCCATATTTCTCTACAAAACGTAAATTTAAAATGAGTTTTGATTTCAGAAACCAGATTCTAAAGGGATTTCAAAGTGTTTTAAAACATTTATCAAAATGACTTGTGTTTTAAGCGACTCTTGAATAAACTATTTATCTCTGAAACAAGAAAAAACATAAAATATCTATGTTCATGGTTATGCCATGTCAAACTACGTAGTAGCAATGTCTCAAATTCATGAATAAAATTCAAATACATTGCTTTTATCCCTTAACGCTTCCTTAGATACTTTAACAATTCTCAAATTAAAAAAAAATCTTTTCATTTAAAGTCTCCACACTAGCTAAATACAAGACAGATAAAAAAGCGATATAATATTTAATTTGATTATTTGGTGGCTACACTCGCATCACTGTGTTATCTTTTTATCGTGTGTGTGTGTTTTTTTTTGTTTTTTAACCAATATAGAAACATATAAAAAATAAATAGAAAAGATGATCAGAACATGTACCATGCGAACGTGTTTCGAATACGATCCACTCAATATCCCGAGCCCGATGAAACGCTTCCTCGGCGGCACGTATCGGTTTACAAAATCGTATTACCAAGCGCTCGCGTGCGCACGTTCGCTCGCACACGAACGGATACACGGGCCCTCTGTTCATCACCCCATACTGTGTGACCCATTTGTCGTTTTCCCCAAGCCGGGCTCAGAAGCATCGAGTGTCCTTCTGAAAGCAAAAAAAAAAACGAAGCGACAAACGCACCGGTACGTACGGGCAAAATAATAACGCGATTCAATGCAGAAAACAGCGCGCCCGGAAACGATTGAATGGCGCGAACGGCGGTTGGAAATGATAATCTGCGGTAAAACGCATAATCGAGTCCACAATCAAATCACGTCCACGTGTCGTGCGGAAGGTGCAGTAGGTCCTGGTCCTAGCAACCCAGTTAAATAGATCATCCGCAACGCAGCGCGGTAAAGAGGCGACCGCTCGATAAGAACGACTAATAATTGCGATACAAATCGTCGTTGCTGGCGCTGCAGAAACGGCAGCACAAAGATATAGGTTACCGCCACACCGTTGGCGTGTTCTTGTGCGCTTATCTCAACCGCGGCGTTGCAACGACACACACACATGAGACCTATTAAGCGGGCGAGGGTTAAATTACTGATAATACCGGGGCTTGCGGTTATCCGACGCATCCAGAAACACGCGTGCTGTCTGTTTATTTTCCACCGTGAATCCTTTCACCCGGGTGTTGCCGGGGTTGACGGGTGCCGCGCGTGACGCCGTGACCTATATGTGACACGGACGGGGTGTGGGGAGGGTTGCCCGGGTTCGCATCGCAAAACCGCAGACGTGGTCATCGAGATGCCCCACAGCGCGATCGAGACGATCGAATGATCGGTCGTTTTTACTTGTTTCTAAGAAATCTCGTGCGATGCGATGCAACAATTAAAACGAGTGCTGCACGTCTCGATTTGCGGCGTCGGAGTGGGGTTGAGGTGAATGTGGAACGGGATACAAGGATGACCCCGTTATGGTCCTTACTTGACCGATTGAACTTATTCGAGGTTGTTCGATACTAGTTTATGATTAAATATTTTTTCGAAAATTTCTGCCCTTTCTTTCTCGAATTTTTAAATAAAAATTTTCGTCTTTTTTATTGCAAGAAGAGGAGAATAAAGCTCAATTTTATCTTTAGACTAGTGGAGTGTAGCACCTCAACTCACCTCAACCGATACGGAGTTCAATAACAATGAAGAATTTTAATCTCATGAATCCGGCTCGAAGGACCAAATTTAAGAAAAAACGGCCTACTTTGTAATGTGTTTAGATTTTCAATATCGCTTTTTCCCTTGCAAATCTATAGTGTTATAAAATTGATTACTGCAGAACAATCTTCAATTTCTCTTGTTTAATTAATAGTGTTTTAAATATAACCTTAAAAAAATTAGTTAAAAGAGTACTAAAACATTTAGATTTTTACAACTCAACGATAACCTAACAAATCATCCCCCTAGATTGACTATGTTTGGAAACAATTGCTGACAAACTTCCTCTCTTTCATCTCTCCCTCTCCAAGCAGGTCCTGGATCAACCTCTGATCTGGCAAATGGCTGTTACGGCGGCACTGATCGTGCTCGGCTGTGGCTATCTTGCGGCTCGGTAAACCCGCCCGCTTGCTTGCAGCGATGTCCCTCACACCGATGTGCCTAAAGCCAACGCGTTTGTTCATAGAGCAAACCTTCTGGACCTTCGCTCAAACTGTAAAAATGAATTTCGGACCAGTTCTTCGTTGCCGTTGTAGAGTTTTAATGTAAACAAAAAATCCTCCAGTTATCCGATTTGCTACGCATGAGACGTTCATCATCATTCTGCACCCGCAGCAGCCCCGGTGCAATTTAGCAGAGAAAAGCAAAATCGATGCAACGCGGGTGCATCGCGTTACGTATAGAGTTCGGCTAGGTTCTAGTGCCGTGATATAAAAGACACAACGCCGGACCCTCGAATCAGGTCGAAGGAAAAATCATATTGGTCTCAACTTGCGAACGCGCGAGTAAATTAACCAAACTAGCGTAAGAAAAAGCCTTCCCCGTGCGTGCCTTCACTTTCGGTCCGAAGCGAAACGGATGGTGTCACCGGAAGAGCGATTCGGTCACATTGGGAGAGGCGTATGTAAGGATGGTTTATAGTCTTCAAAAGATCTTCAACCCCACCTGCGCAACTAATGTGTGTCCGAATCTCTTCCTCGAGACATTCTCGATCCATCGTCCGAGCTGGGATCTGTAAAAAACCGTTTGCATTTTCTTCTGCTGCCTTTGGATTTTTCCAAAACAACCCCATCTTTCCACATACACATTACATTTATTCGTTAAGATGAAGGTTTCGAGCGAGCAGAAGTGAACACTTACCAGCTTATTCAATTTGAGCCGTACCAACATTAGCGTGTAGATTTCGTTCTGGGAAATAGTGCATAAACCTGGTGGTGGTGGTGGTAAAGCCGACGGGTGGGAGTAGCGATAAAACCGATCTGTAAGTTTAGCAGTATTACACGGTGGCGTTTGGGGCAGGTGAGACCCCTTTTAGCCGGTCTTGTCCTGTTTTCCTGCTCAATGATGCCCTCAGATTTACTCTCATTTTCAACGCATTAAACGTAGAAAACTAACACATTACGGTGGATCTCTTCGTTTGTACTTTATGATACCTCCTTCCCTTCGATGTCTCTGCCATATATTGATAGCCGACCGGTTTTGGTTTAGCCCACGACCGCGTATTTTTTCAGCTGCATTTCATGCAAAGGGTCGATGACGCTCGAATCCAGTAACCTGTTTAGTTAATTCTCCTGATTTCTTTTGATTTTTTTTTGTGAACTTGATGATCCTCATGTAGTGCTTAGTTTTGTTTCTCTCGTAAAGTAATTTTATCCAATATTAAACGCATTTTTTTATTACCATAGTGGAGACGGTTTTGAGACAGGCTTTTTCATGTTTTTTTATTGTTTTCTTCAATCTGACAATTCATTTTGGTCTTTGCTTTTCTTGATCGATTTTTACGCCCTTAACAACTTAGTATCCCATATTTTTTGTTCGTGTTCTTTTCACAATATGTTTCCTCATTTTTTAAATGCTTTTCTAAATACGTAATTTATGCAATAAAACAAAATCAGAACAAATTGAGCATAAAGTTTATAACGCTATAAAACAGATGAACCACGTAAATAAACCTATATTCATGCAAAGCAAAATCAATTCCCAATCGGTAATGAAACCTAATGCCATGGAATTAGCAAACAAATAAGAAAACAACACAAGTCTGTAGCAAAGCCTAGGCTCATGATATGTTTGCCTCAGTGAAAGGAATGAAATCGAAATCTACTCTTAGTGGCAGCATTTTTTTTTTTACATATTTTTCTGTACGTTATAAGCTAAGCTAGAATCACTCACCATACACGAACCATGAATAGATCGTGACGAAACTGTGCCAAGGTGTGATTCGATTGCAGCAAATGTGCAGGAATTTAGCATAATTTTGGTAGCGATTTAAACAAACAGGACCGATGAAGGAAACGACGTGCCTTGTGGAAGAAAAACAAACAGGCTGTCCAAATATAATTTTGCTAGCTTTAAGATTACGCGTCGTGCGCGATGAAGCTGCGGAACGGCGCACCGATAAGAATAGCTAAAAGTGGCCGGAGTTGTAGTTAAAATAGGCTATAAGAAAACAATCGGTAAAAAAGCCCGCAAAAAAAAACGCAAAAGTTTTAGATAAATGACAGAAAAGAAAGTATTTCCAAGGAAAGGAAACGATTACCGCTGTGAGTAGTAGCAAGAGTTGTAGCTAAAAGATAAAAAAAAAACATGAGAGAGAGAGAGATAAAGAGAGAAAACGATGGAAAAGAGGGAAACGTACCAAGATAACATTTACACCAATTCCAAATATTCGCGAAGAGAAATTCTCACTGTGTTAGGTGCCCAAAGATTTTTATTTGCGATTTCGCCGATGTTTTCTGCTGTTATTTCTGCTCCTCTTCACACTTGCTCTTTTGCTCCGTGCGTTCTATGTTATTTTCTACCCACGTTTTCTTTTGAACTTTTTTTTTTGCAATAGTTTCGCTTTAATTATGCAACAGCAGCAGCAGCAGCAGCATCGAAGCATCAAAGACAGGATTGATCTCAGTATCGGTGTACATGAATGTATTGTTGTGTTTCTGGCTTCATTTAATAATTCGTCCGGGCGAACTTTGGGCGATTGAAAGGTATCATTTCGAAATCATATCAGATAAGAAGAAACGTAGGTTGGGGAAGCGAGGAAACCCCGAAACGAGCTAGAGGTATGGCGCGCCCCGTTCGAAATGGGGCCCGTGTTCAGGTGATTATCAAATAATTTGCCTCTAGGGAACAAAACAGAAAAAAAAACAGTGGGAAGAATGTTAGGGCGTGCCGGAGGAAAAACTACTTACCGTGTTTTTGTTTGTCGTCGCGAGCCGGAAAATTAGCTTCTGCTCGATGGCAGATCGATCGATCGCACCAGGAGCGGCTACACGTTCGTTTTCTTGCTTCTATGTTGTGCTTTCGGCGTACAGAGAGGGCTGTGATGTAGATTTTTGATCTCATTTTATTATTTTTGTGTGCGTTTGTTTGTTCGTCTTTTTGTGAGCAAAGGGAAACGGAAGCAGGCGGTGAGATGTGTACTGCCATGAGCCGGAAGATGGAGCAAAATTTTAGTCGAAGGAGTTTTCTCGCGAAGTAAAAAAAAACAACACAGCAATTTGATTAATAAAGCAACAAGAGCCCAGACAGACCAACAGAAGTTACGTTAGTGAACGAGACACAGAGATGCATCTGCATCCCGAAAAATGCAACGCCGAGCAGCGCCAGCGCAGAGGACTTTAATCGTACCGTTGGGAGCTATTTTAATTTTTTAAACATGTAGTTCTTTTTGTTTTGATTTAGATTTTGTGTTTAAGACAGTAGATCGTAAGCATTTTTTTTTTCAACCGTTTCATAGGAGCCGAGCGTATAGCGCATTTTTAGTGTTAAGTTTGTTCAATCGGAAACGTTGATCTGTTCCGCCCTTTGACGAGGTGCGCGGTGACAAACATGACGGAGAAAACCATGAAATCGTTTGGCGATTTCTAGCTAGAACAATAAACACACAGAATCCGATAGGAGCGTATATATTCTTTAGCTGTTGGAAACTGTATCTCTTTTTTTTGTATGAACGCCAATAAACACGAGGATCGTGAAAAGCATACATGTGGATACATTCGTTTAAATGACTGCGAAAGAAAATAGGAATATATATTGTGTAAAATGGAAAGCAAATAAATTTTATCATACCAATTGAAAGAGTCTTTCTGACGATAAAGAAAATAAAATAAAGCATTATAAATATCGACAATACTGTAAACCATCGAGCATTGTTAGTTTAAATAAATTCCGCAAACGGCGCTATGGCAGTGCCATCTAGATGTCAAGTGTTGAGTGTGCGTAGTTTTTAAATTTACTGATCGTACAGATCTGACTGAAAAATAAAATTATTTTTTGTTTTTTTTTCTATTAATTGACAATTGAACACAGAATCCGTAATGAAATCGAGGAGAATTTTGCTTAAATATTGTCATTTTATCTACTTCCAGTTGCTCATAAAAGCTTGGCGCTTTCATGCATCTCGCTCTTACTCTATTCCATCAAAGCTTTTCTCTCTTTCTTACTCTTTTTCATTGGATTCCACCGCTTATCGACGGCTGGAAGATCTGATGGCAATGCTATAATAAACAATTGATGATTTTAAATAATTATTAAAAAATCTTGAATCGCTCAAAAAATTACAAAAAATGGCCAAAAATACAGTGTATAATGAAAGCCCACAAAGTGGCATCGTCTAGCCGCCACTGTAAAAAAGCGAGAGAAAGCTGCTGACAGAAATTGAGCGAGCTTTTGAGGCAGAACGAGATGCAAGTAAGATAGCTTCATACAAATTGTGATATAAAGCGAGCTTTCAGAATAGTGAGGAAGCGAGATGCAAGAAGAGAACATGAAAGCGGCGAGAGAGCCTTGCCCCTCCGCACTATGCACGTGGTTGCCAGATTATTGTCCGAAAGTTTGAAACAAAAATTTATCCACGCTTTCGGGGCAGCTTTTGAACAACCATAACAATTTGTTTAGCAGCGAAACAGTGCGCGTCGCGTTCTGCCGGATGTCCTGTCGTCGAAAAGATTTTACCGTTAATAGTGTAGGACCAGTGCCTGCTTCCGGTATAAATCCGCCGAAACGTAATTGTAACGATACCCCTTAAACCCGCCAAAATCGCATAGTTTTAGATTTTATTGACAACGACGCGTTACAACTCGTATTATCAAGTTGATGGTGTTCCGGTCCGTAGGCAAATTGTGTGCAATCAAAGATATTGGTACGAAACCCTGTTTCCACGTATTCGATACTAGAAAAAACTACCGGTTTGGTTTCCAAATAAGCCGGTCTGAGGCACTTGCCAGTACGGAGTGAATTTCGATTCTGTATTTTCGGAAGAAATAGTAAAAAGCCGGTCCTGTGTGTTGGCGATGCAATCGAAGTGAAGCTTAGAGAAATGCTCCCGTAATCTTTCGTGCTAGTGATTGTTTTCGTTTAAAGTGCATGCCCTTATCCATCGTCGTTGTTCCTACGCCACGGGGGTGTAGCCAGTGTTTTGATTATCCATGCGGTCGTTATTGCACCTTACCTGCCAACAGAAGAAGCCCTCCATTTTCTTCATGTGCTTGTGTTGTTGTTAATGTGTGAAAGATATCGTCGTTGTTCTTTTACCGCAGGATGAGGGAAGGAAATGAAGAGAAGGAAGGTGAAAGGTGAAATCAAAAGGTGAATATCTCCTCTTCCTACCCAACCGAAGCCATCGTTCTACCGTGTGGTGTATGTGTGCGAGTGTTCGATAGGAGGAAGAAGATAATTGCGTTCTTTGCTGAAGAAGTAGAGCTTCTCGATCGAGTTATTTTTGTGAGAAAAAGATCAATCTATCGAAAAAGTGTGATCGGCGAGTGAAAATAAATGAAATATCGTTTCGGTTTGCATTATTCCGTTTCCATAGCAACGTAGCGAAGTGAGCGGCTTGTGTAAAGGAAAAAAAAATAATCCACCAGTAAAAAGTGTGTACCTCCGTGTGTGCTGGCAATGTGTTTTTAATGTAAATTGTTAGTGTTTTACGTTTATTTCCCTATTGTGTTTTTGTGTTGCGTTCGTGATGCGTTGTTTGCTTACGCGTTCTTGTGTGCCGTCGAGAGTTCTTGGTTAGCAAAAGGCTGGCAACCAACGCGAAAGGAAAAAAGGTTCGTGTCTGTTAAATTTCATCAACATTCCTTGCAGCGAACGAAGTCGATTTTCAGTAATTTCGGTTTTTTTTTGCCGCACGGTGGCAAAATTAGCGCGTCTACGTGGTTCGGGTAAAGTCAATAAGAAAACAAACAAATCTTCACCCTGACGGATCTGCATTCGGATTGCATTATTTGCATACGTGAGGCCCGTGCTCTTCGTGATCGTGAGCAAGGCATTTTTTGTCGTGCTGGTTTTATGCTCAAAATGCACTGTGGTGTAGCAATTTTGATCGTTCGCCCCAAAGGCGATTTGTTTTTTTTTATCTGCTTACTGCTCGCTATTCTGTGACACACATACAAATCAGGGTGGGCTAGTTTTTGGGTGCAAACATTTGCTTGCGAATTTTAACGTCTGCTTGTGAGGGGAGCGGAAGAAAGGGGGAGGGTATCTTTCGTTTAGAATTCTTTTTTTGCTTTTCAACACTCTCTTTTTAGCGACTTCTAGAGGCCGCGCGAATTCGAGTCGCGAGTTTTGGCCGTTTTTTCCCCTCCCACCCTTCCCCATCCACCCCTGTGACTGTTCAGTCTGCTACGTGTTCTTTTTAACGTGCGCCACATTATCGCCAACCGATATAAAACGTTTTTGTGCACGTATGTGTGTGCGTGTGTGAGGTTTGGAGAAACAGTTCGTTCGCGAAATAAAACGAAAAAAAAAAAACACGCACACTAACGTGTGGAAACGTGGCTCCAGCCGACGACGCCGACGAAGTGGCCAAGCGCTGTTTGTGTGCGAGTGTGTGTGTTTGGACCAATCCACCCCCCTCCTTCTACACGTCGTAAAACCAGTCGAATGCCTTCGATATTCGTTGTCGCTGGATTTAAAGCAGCTCCTCCTATTTACCACCCACCGCCCCCCGCGGAAAGCACGCGGAAAAGGGCACACGTGTTCGCTTGTGTATGTGTGCACGCTCGCGCGATCGTGTCGCGTCCGTCGCCATGGAGCTATTGCTTTGTTGTGTTTTTTCGTTTGTTTTCTTCTTCTTCGTTTTCTTTACTCGGCACAAATGCACGTTGTTTGTGTGTACCTGTTTTGTGTACGTTTTTATTTTTTTTTATTTTTCGGCTGGTCAGTAGTCAATGGCCGCGCGGGGTTGTTTGTTTCAGCGCCGATTTCATTTTGTTACTCCCTTCGCCTCATCACTCGCATACACACACACACACACACAGGCAGCGAATGAAGCGCGGCTACAACGACCTGCTTCTACACTGCATTCCACGCGGTACACAAGAACAACGGGAATGAACCGCGAAGGAGTAGAGAATGGAGGAGAAGAAGAGAGGAGACCCTTACAATGATGGGCACCAAACACTCACACACACCAAAGGGTATGGTAAGGTGTGGGATGGGGAACGAGAAGCAAGACAGGTTCGAATCCTGCTGCCCCAAACCTCACCAGCCAACCCTTCCCTGTTTGGGCAGCCGACTGCTCATACACATACACGCAAACACGTTGCACATAGTTTCCCCCTTCCACCCTCATCGGACAAAAAAAAAACTTCCACTTTGGGATCGACATGTGGATATTTGGTTAGGAACAGACTAGATTGAAGCAAACAGAACAATGAGACCAATAGAGTTAATCACTTACAGAGTGAATAATTATTATGAATAATTTCAATTCCGATATTAATATGATACCGGATATTAATTCCGGTCTGCGGTTTTATTTTAGACAGAGCATCGTTTGACATTCTCCTAAAAACGAACGTTAAATGTAAAGCAAACAGACATTTTCTTAAAACTGGCCCATTAAATTAGGCCATGTCAGTGATCCAATCAATGTTCGGAAGCAACATGAATGCAAAATGTCGGAAAATGCTACCACAATAGCCATTAACGGAACATGGCCATTTTTACCTAGAAACGCTGAAATTGTTCTGTTTTGTTTTCATATTTGATTTATTATAAAAAAAGCCATAATACAATCCCTATCACACTTTTGCTCAGGGTATGGGGGCTTATTATCATCATCTATCCGGTTAGAAGAACTACACTCCATTGTGTTTAGAACGAAAGAAATCAAGGGACTCATATTTCGCTTGAACGAGATACTGTTCATGGTGCGCTAATAAAAATAACTAACATGATTATTGTTTGTGCAGAATGTTTCAATGTTTCAATGCAGAATTCAATCAATAAAAGCTTGTCCACCAGTTGCCATCAAATTTGACCACCGTGCTCTCCACAACCGTCGACGGTGGACCCCAATACGAAAGAACCCGTCTCTGGTCCGGTTCGTGTTTGTGGTGGTGGTTGGAGTGTGATGGGGTGGAGAAGGAGAGGCGGGTGAAGAAATAAAACTTGCATGCGTAGCAAGGCAACGAACAGCTAATGGTGGGACGGGGATGGGGTTCGTCCGTCGTCCATGTGTTGGAGCAACAACTTGGCGTTTTATTTTTGTTTTGCACTCACACATACACACACATACACATCACATCGCATCACAGCCTACTCCCATGTTCGTTTGTAACGTTACACGCTGCGTTACACAATGTTACGTGATTTAGCCTTTTTTTTCAACCACCCCTTCCTAATCGAAAACACAGATTGGTCACTCCAGGCTTTAAATCCATGCAGCCCTTTCGTTCCGGTGGCTTTTTTTTCGGTGTAATCTTGTCGAACAACCACTGCTGACTAATAATCCTTTTTTGTGTGTGTGGTTGGTTGGTGG
>JXWZ01001237.1:0-16594 GCA_000956215.1 Anopheles farauti No. 4 | reverse complement strand
TAGTAGCAAAGAAAACTTTTCCTTCATTGTAATGTACTGTACATTTAGCACCGTCATTGGAAATATTTAGACTTATTTTGAGTTAAATTCTCCACCGTGACGCGTTATTGTGGTTTGCGTGCTTTAATCCAAAGAAGCATAGACAACATTGGTACAACATTGTCACAACACTGGTTTCAGTCTTCAGTCTAGATCCGATAACATTTTTATAAGTTCATTATTACAACGTGCGGACCACCGTAGTGAAATGGAAGTATATAGTAAATGCATGCATACCCCAACTACTTAAATGTTCCGTCGTAGTGTTACTAATTTGCAATTTGATTTCCCAGGACTGCTACCCCGAGCAAGTGCATCAGAATCCACAGCATATGGGCATGTATACGAATGCGGGTGGTGGTCCGCCGGGTGTCGTTCCACAGCAACCGCCAAATATGATGCATCAGCAACCGCCTCAGCTACACCAAGGACAACAGCCTCCGCCAAATAGCCAGAACAGTAGCTCTGGTCTTCAGTCACCGCTCTACCCTTGGATGAGGAGTCAGTTTGGTAAGCAATTAATAACCAAACTTTATGCGGCGTCTCGTACGTCTAACTATGCATCCAGTAGGTGATACGTAAAACAAAATTCATTAAACAAAAAATTAAATAATCCCTATCAAACGTTAAGTGATAAGTTAGCCAGTACCGAACAATTTGCCGAACTTAATGTATGTTGTCAAAAAAAAAAAACAGCTCCACAAGTACAAAAAAAAACTAATGCGTATAAAATGAAAAGGTGTTCTTCAACATGTAATATTCTGGACATACTTCAAATGTATCCGATGCACCTAAAACATCCCGATACATTAGGAAATTAACCACCGGGAAAAGGTGTATTTCGAACGCCAAATAAGTGTTGGGAACTCGAGGCGCTCTTTAATAGCTTCTCAGAATAACTGGACTGTGAGATTGATGAAATGACATTAATTTTAATTTCATTCCATTTCATGCGCGGTTCAGTTTTTTCATGTCCTCTCCGACATGCTTTCGGAAATCGTCTTTCACTTTTGTACGCGTGTGTTTCACTTAGTTCGGTTTGCTTTTTTGATTTGTTTTAGTTCTCTTTGTGCGTGTGTAGCTGTTGTTTTCGTTGTGCGTTTAGCTCGTATGAAATTTGCACCTTTACACTGCATTATGAACGAGTTGGGTTCGGTGTTGTGTGTAATAATCTTTCGCAAGGAATCGCAGCGCTCGTTTGCACTAGTTTCTACGCGGTATTGCAAAAGAAAGTTCTGCCTTTCTAGGAAGTTTAACGATTTAACAACAATTGTTCGCTCTCTCCGGCAAGGTTCATATGGAAGACGGTACTTTTGTACCACCGCATGCTATCTCCGCGCTGAAGTGAATGTAAATGCATGCGTTCGTATTATTGACAGGAAACGGGACAGGGAGCGCCCAAAGATAATCGGTCAAATTATTTTTCGATTACAAACCTAGCAATGGCCGTTTTGTGCGGCCTAGCCACGGCCAATTTTCAACTTCAATTATTAAAACTGTTGGTAAAGCCACGTACGCGTCAAACGTATTGCGTCAAAATGGCTTCCTAATGATTTTTTAATTTTATGCTTCACAATCGTCCATCTTCTTCGACCACAAACCATGGGCCGTTGACGCCCCACCGCTAAGAAAGCAGATCATCATTAGGCTGCTTGTGCTGGGCAAACGAGTACCAAGCAGTTATTATGTGTATGTTTGTGTATGAGTTTGTGTTGGTACTTTTTTTTATTTTTTTTTTGTTCGTGGAACCCGTGATGGTTTTTGATTGACAGGTTTTAATTTCATTGCACCGGTATACTCTAAATACATTAATGATAATTCTCGTTTCCTAGTGTCGTTATTGGGCGTATGAAACGTAGAAGGAGGAGCAGACCGGCTGAAATGAAACAAATAATTTCAGCATTAATCATCGAGCAAGTTGGTCAATGGCTACGCTGGTTTTGGGATGTAGTATAGAAACTGCTGTCGTAGTACAGTTGTTGAAAGCGAACAACTTTATACTGTACAGTGAATATGTTTTATTTGCAAACTTGCCATAACTATAACCAATTCGTTGAATTGTATTTTTGACTTAAGGATAATAGTAAAACATTTGTAACGAAAAGAATAGTTTTATTTTTTATTAAATGTCCTGCCGTTATCAGCCAATTTCTAAAAACGAAGCACAGCATAAGTACCAATTTAACCTCCATAAAAAATTAAGTAATATGATTTCAAATAACATAAAAGCTGATGATTTCACAAAAACCTGATATTGCATTTCAATCGTTCACCGTAGAGAAATAACATCTGAAGGGATATGTTTGAAAGTTGAAAGTATAATGCAGCAAATGTCGCTCGGTTTGGAGAAACAAAACTCAAAAATATACCTACGAAAGCAGCAGGATGCAATTGGGTTACGAACAGTTTCGGTCACTTTCGCTTGTGTAATTCAACGCTAGACGTTGTAAAATGGCAAACACTGTCCCCGGGTCGGGCCGATTTCCTGCCGGCCTTTCTTTCATACTGTGCCGATCTGTTGTCCCATGGCGGGTGTGTGTGCTCTACTTTTACCCGATCGCCACCGATTTTTCACCCAGCTCGGTGCTGGCAAAGGCTTTTTCCCATTGCTCCGGTTTTTGCATATGCAAGTGAAGGCACTCGATTCGAAATGCATTTCGGCATTTCTAATTCCTGCCTTTGTGCAATGAGCTTAGCTCACTCACCTTCTGTTTTGGCGTTTTGCTTCCAACAGCGAGGGTTGACGAGGGTATGGCTGACTCGTGTGGGGTATGTCGCCTTATTTGCATCTTCATTTTCATTGCAATTTATGGCGTAATTTACAGCCACTACAAGATGGGCAATGCAGTTCACTTGACGTTAGATTTGTCGATGGGCAAGCGATGCAAAGGCTATCGTTCGAATAGTACCAGCGAATGGTTTGTCGATTGGAGATACACAACAGAGTGAAAGTGTTTGTGTGCTGAAGAAGATTGGCATGAAAATGAAAGTTTGAAACGGAAGAAGAAAAAAAAATGGTTGGACTCTCGTAATAATCGTTGCATTCCGTTGCGAAACGCTGCGATAATGGGTTTTATGGCGACTTTAGAAGGTGAGAACTTGAATAAACGTTTCCAAAATGGCAACAAAATAATCTCACCGATTCGTTTGCAGATTACCTCTGGACATGATTTGAGGCAAGGCAACGCGAAAGCTTGGCCGTTTCTTATTTACCTTCCAAAAGCGTACATCGCACCTTCGTATTCATGAGCACCTTCATATAGTTTGCCTAGAGCTAAGGAAGAAATCTCCCGAAACCGAAAGTCTTAAAAGGCCATCAGACGAAGCTGAAGCAATCAAGCTGCCGGGCAGCGCTCGAGGCGCCGTGACCGATGGTCGTCAGGACAAACAATCCATACACAGGATCATTGGCAGGGATCTTTTCCACCTTTGGCTGTCGGTGTCGGTGCACACGGAGAAATCTCATAGCTCAGCAAAGTGGGCACTTGACTTGTATAAATAATTCATTTTCCTTCCAAATACGATCAACATTCCGTTCGACAGCCATTTTCTCCACAAACGTTCTTGATTCTCTCCACTGGCACCGAGAAACAAGGCATGAATTTTCTTAGCTCCTCGGCTATTAGCATTAAACGAAGAAAAGCAAACAAGATCCGGAGGTAAAGCCGATTCCTTGCCAGTGTGTAGGAGGAAGTTTGATGAAAAATCGCTTTTGATTGTGTTTCCGATGTTGATAAATGCCACCACGCGGGCGTCGATTATGGACGAAGCATCCAAGAGTGCGTGTGCTTTCAGACGGGTGTCCATGAGTGGGTGTGAGAGTTTGTGTGTGTGTGTGTGTGTGTGTATGTGTGTGTTTATGTCTGTATGTGTGTGTGTGTGTGTGTGTAGAAGTGCGTGAAGCGTTTCGTCGTTTTTCCTGCATGTATCATAAGAACGAGCGTGGATATGGGTTTTCACTTACAATGCAACCAAAGAAGAGGGTATCAACTACTTCCTGGCACGAAGGGCCATGAAAGTGCTTCCGATCTTTCGTACACGGTGCTGCAAGTTGATGCTTCGTTACGGCGCAAGAAGCTCGGGCCCGCAGCAGACTTATCGATATTTTTCACTGTCACACTCGAGGGGACACACCTCGGGGGAAAATACTGTGAACGGAAATATGAAGCTGTGAAAACCGTTAAGAACAGTTTTCCATTTTCCACAAAGGAACACACGAGTTTTTCTTCTTCCATCCTGTCGCAGTACAAACGTTATGTGCAGCCGGATCGAAGATTTCGTGTCGAGTTACGTGATTATTCAAACTTTAAAAAGAGAAAATGTAAGATAATTACACAGAACATCGCTGGACAGAAGAGCAAGAGACATCGAATTTAGTAAATTCACGAGCAAAACCAAAATTTCCATTCGTTTCCAATTTATGGGGTTTATAGGCTTCCATTGGAAAATCCGTCAATCAGTCATCTTATCGCAATTGTTGACATTTTATGATCAAAATCATTATTTTTCAATCAGCCTGCGCTTGTAATGACGTGTGTGCTGCAAAAGTATTAATATTTCCATTCACCATCCCGCTCCTAAACGAGTTAAAATTTATTATTGATCGCTATCTTTTCTTTTAGGAGTTTCTCTGCGAAACTCCTCGGAGCTGGAAGTTTTCTCTCACACTAGTACATTTGCACAAACTTTGATATCTTGGTGTTGCCCTGGTTTGAAGATTAGTCTGACGCTTGCTGACACGCGGTACTCAACGGAAGCGGCTAAGTTTTCGTTCTGGTGAGAAATCGACTTCTTCTCGTGCAGGCGGCAAGCAGCGTTTTAAGAGTTTTTAAAATATGACCCACTTGTTGCCAAACTTTCCCTCTTGTTTCATGCTCTCGGTTCGTTGCCAGAAAATAAAGGATGGTGTACGTGTTGCCTTCATAAATAAATCAATCGCTCGATATGGTTTCTCTGCAACCAATTCAACCATTTGGATCAAACAGTTCAAACGATATGTTGTACCTGAAGGTGTAATGTTTGTATTTTTATGAGTTTATGATAATTAAAATGGTGTTTTTTTCGGACACATGTACTAAGGATTTTAATTATGAAATGGTTTTCAATACTAATTAAGATGGAACACATATCATCATATGATTGGAATGGAATAGTTTGGTTGGTAAGACAGAGGGTCGCGTTTTTTGTAATATTGTATATATTGTAACATTTATTATATTCGTTAGAGCTGTTATTTCAACTGTGATTTCATTCTAATGCTGAAAGCGTTTATATATTTTCAACAGCACAAACCGAGCTCCAATATTGGCAAGCAAAATTATAATCAAATAATAAGACTGTTTGATCCCTTATTGTTTGAAGACATTTTTCAAACTGACATTCCCGATTACTTATTTTTCTTATCAACGCAATAATAGTTTGAGAAAATATGTGTTAGTATAGGATCGGATGATTTTTACTTTGAATTCAATGCTTACATACTTTTGGATACAAAATAAAACACTGCATTTCTACAATAATGATGATCCTTTAAAAAATGTTTTAAAATGATTCTTGATAATATTCCATAAAAAAATTAATAAATTCGATAAAACCAGTGTTTTTATAAGTTAATTTTTTCTTTACATACAGTTGTATTTTTTGCTTACAATATGTACGAGTATTGTAGATATGTTCGATGGAAATGTTTTGGTAAGGAATTTTTATAGTCTGTATCTAGTCCAATCTAATCTTCTTTGTATAATAAACTTGTTGCATCTCCCTTTCGCCGTGACATTAGTAAATGCCATGGACATAAAAAATGAACACTGACGCAACTACACAAATCTACAACCAACTCGTGGAATTAAGCCACGGTCACTCCCGAACGTGGATCTCCACTGTGCGGTTAATATGCTTTTAATTACCCGTACGAGATTTCCATGGGAACAACACAACATGCAGCCACATAACGCAGTTAATACCCGTGTCAGGCAAAACGGTTCCTCCTCTGTCCTCGATTATGACGTTATTAAATATTCATTTCTGGCTCGGTGTGCGCACCGTGTTTCGAATGGTTGTTGATTGTTGATGGTTGGTCGCTTTTCCTCCTTTATTACTCCCTTTTGCAATGTAGGTAGGCCCTCCTAAACACTGTTTCCGAAGCACGAACTGTTACTTGAGTATACTCAAATTGATTCCATGCCTGGAAAAGAATCATTGAAAAGACCCTTTCACTTCTTTGTACTCTCCCTCTCTCACCTCGATTCCTTTCCACAAACAGTGGTTAGGTATTTGGTTCAAGTACAATACCAGTTTCTGCAGTTGTGGTATTTCGTATAAGCGTAGCATTTGTGATAGGTCTTCACATATAATTATTCAACATAGCTTATGGATTCTACTATGGTATTATATATTTGACTAAAGAGCGAATAAAAGGCTACACGCTTTAAAAATAACCGTATACACTACTCATTATCGTCCCTCAAGTGACGAGCAAGTTAATTTTCTGTATCGTTTACAAGAAATTCTAAAACCACAGGCAGTTTGCAACAGTTTTGCTAGTTAAAACCTTCATGTAACCGAAAATTCTTAAAGCATTCGAACTAATACATTTTTTGTATATGATTTTCGTTGGGTTTAATTTACTTCTTCCACAACTTCCTTTCGAAACTCCTCGTCTAATTCCACGGCTGGTGAATGGACACCTCCAATAGCCGAACCCCAATGTAGAGTAAAAAAAATGTCTGTTTTGGAACTTTATCAGAGCCCAGGCTTTTTGGAAATACATCGCAACCGAAATGGATAAAAAATCGCTCAAGGATCTCGAAAACCTGCTTTTCTTTCACGCACATCCTGTGAGGGGAAACCTTCGTACAAGAGATGAATAATAAGCAGCAGCAGCGGCAGCAGCGGCAGCAGCACAAGCGCTTGGTCCATCCCAGAGGGCCTTTATCGTTGTTCGTTATTCTAAGGACGCACACGCATGGACCGCGAAGGAGTCTAGTTGATGCACCCATATCAAAAGATTTGACAGCTGACTGGAGCATGAACATAGCCACCACCATCACACTACGAACGGGCGATCTTTCTCCATTTTTTCTTCGTCTGCAGCGAATAAAGTTTCACACTGTGTCAGGCTTGGTCAAGGAGTTTACTTTCTTTCGTTTTCGCCTTGGAAAGCATATAAGGTGGTTTCGAAAATTGAGGCTAATCGAAAACAAGGAGGTCCTACCTTCGTCAGTTCCTCCTCCTGTTTAAGCCGCACCGCCAGAAGACAGCGCATCGAACGAAGATAGGAGGCTAGGCGGGGGAATAAGAAAACAGGATCTGAAACTAACGCAAAGCTGAAATAAAACTTTTCATCGGACATGATGAGGGATTTCTTTTCGACATTTTTCTGCTACAAGGAGAATCTTTCTTTCTTCCACACCATCAGCTCCTCTGTACCCATCGCAAGATCTTCCAGCGGCATAGCGAATTTACACGGAATCACATGGTGCCAATCGCAGTCGCTGTGGCTTTGATGCCGTGAAACGATTTTAAAGCAATCTACGATCATTGAAGGAAAAATTATACTAAAGGGAACTATAATCAAAATATCGTGGAGAAGATGCGGGAGAAAAATGTACAAGCATAGAATATGTGAAAGAAATCCGCTCACTACAATTTCTTTTCAAGTTTAACATAGGCATGTTTATGTAACATATACAAGGGTATGAAAAATATTATCAAAATACATGGAAAATTATCAGCACAACAAAACATACAACGAATGGTGCTTTTTGAATACAATAAACAATTCTATCATTTAAATTCCTAGTTCAAAAACGGTTTGATAAACTTAGTTTCCGATTATGTTACATTAAGGATGACATTTAATATCAAAATCAGTATAATTTGTTTAATCGATTGCTTGTTTTGTTTAACAAAATGTCCTATACGTCCAGTAATTCCATGACTGTAATAAATGTGTTGATACTGCAGAAAACAATATTATTTACGTCTTACTTTTGAAAACAAATTAGGCTGAAATTGTATTGTTCAACGATGATTTACCTATTTGTTTAATGTTCTGAAATTATAAACTTAAGCTTTTTCATATTTTTACACCTAGTGTAAAATGCCCTAAACGAATTAAAAAAAAAAACAAATATATAAACTTCAGTTTCTGGTATTCTCACAAATACACCAAATGCATAACTAAACTCTGATAAAAACAAATTTGTTGTACAAATGCATGAACACGAAATTTTCTACATCATATATTATACACAAACCATATCATCAACCATACCCCAGGGCGCTGTACAAGATGATCTATAATTATAAGCACATCATGATTAGATCTGCTGTTTATTGTTGGTTCTGTAAGTGCTTCGCAGAAATGCAAAAAGTACTCAAGATTATCGCAACGTTATTCATCGATTTTGAAGAGAGGCTGTTTAGTTTTTAGTATCTTCTTTTAACAGGATGACGTGATGTTTTTTATGAAGTTTCAGTTCATTTCTTGTTTTGCTATTGATTCCTATTTGTACTGTTGGTTTGGAATAAAATTTTAAATGTAAAATTAGTAACAAATTCAATATTTTCTAATACATTTTCTATTTTCTCCTTTTTTAGAACGAAAGCGTGGTCGACAGACCTACACCCGTTATCAGACCCTGGAGCTGGAGAAAGAATTTCACTTCAACCGCTACCTTACTCGACGACGAAGAATCGAAATCGCACATGCACTATGTTTAACTGAGCGGCAGATCAAGATCTGGTTCCAGAACCGACGGATGAAGTGGAAAAAAGAGAACAAAACCAAAGGTGAACCTGGTTCGGGCGATGAGAATGATATGACACCACCGCAGTCGCCGGCATAAGCAAACTATGCCACGGATACATTGAGATTCCATCGAAGGTGTAATAATTACTTCCCGCACCCCGGACCTGGATAGGAGTATCTTGCGAAAATGTGCTTGCAGATTCTAGAAATCGAGTTCCTCCATTAATGAATTAGCGATCAAGGATCAAACATTTGAATCTTCACAGTGACAAGGACTTCGAATGGTGTGTGTTTTATGTGTGCATTAATATACTACGATTATTTTATGATTATTATTTTAATTGAAAACCCGTTGGATGGCCCCCATTGATCATGGATGAAACCAACAATGCCTATGGTTTCGTAAAGTAAAATTTATCTGCAACATTTGAGATCTTGTTGTATTGGTGAATCTAGGAAACACTTAACGTATTCATGTATTGCGGAACAAGTGGAAGATCAAACAATTGTATCTGAAATAGGAGAAGAAAATGATCAGGAACGGCAGGCAGCGAACGAACAAAAACAACTTATGTGACCTCAAACTTAATTTTAAAGAAACAAGAAAAAAGGCGTAACATTGAAGTTAAGGATTGATTGGCAAAAGTTAAGTAAAACAATGGCTTAAATGTCGTTTAAATATGGCATGCAAGTGAACACAAAACCATTACGAATCAATGCATCACAACGGAATTGCGTGTGTGCATATAGTAGGGAATAATCGACGAATATTCGCTTCATGGTTCGTTTTAGAGAAGATGTTTAACTAAAATCGATTCAAGGGTAACCGATTAGAATTTCATTTGAAAAACCAACGAGCAGCATGATTTGGTTCACTTGTATGGATGTACAAACTTGCGTTAAGAACTGCAACAGTTACTCTTAGAGAGATAAGTTCGATCATTAAAGTGTCGCTGTACAAGAAAAAAAAGGAGCGATACAAAAATGTATACAACTGTTTGATTCTACTCGAAACTGAAAGATTGTAACATACGTAACAACTTATATATGACAAACAAATTCAAATGGCACAGAGTAGGATGCTTCGAAATAGGAGATAAACTAAATTGGTTCGCACACTATACAGAAAGCTGCTACCACCTTTTCCATTTGGAACCGTTCGTTTAAATCCGTTATAGTCCTGAGTATATAGTTTCCTTCAGTAAAATCAGATACCATGATAAATACCGCCGTAGCTATAAGCTATGGACAACGCAGAACCATCCATTGTAGAAACAAACGGTGAAGAATACGTAGCTTAATTCATTAGAAATATGTTGTCTTGTTTTCTTGAATTATTTCATTTTCCAAAAATTGAATAGAACTTCATTTCAAAGCAAGAAACTCCAAACCGAACTCATGCCAAAGTCAATAGTATAATTTTGTGTAGTAAGCTCATCGTATCCACATTAAAGTTTGCATTGTTGGTTTCAGTCATTTCATGTAGCCTTTTCTGAACTGTTTCAGCAATTTGCACAAACCCTCATCACATTGTTTATTTTCATGCATTCAGTTACTGTAATGTTCGGGATAGTAGTATTCAGAGGAATGGAGCATAATTTATTTTGACTAGTTATACAGCTACTAACAATAATCACAAAGCAGCGGGCTCCTAACGTTTATGCATTACTGTGACGCAATGTTTCGTTTGATTGATCTGGATTGATGGAGCGAATCAGATTGAATCGTTCCCAATGACAACACAAAAACAAACTCCCAGTGAACAAATAGTTTAGCAAAAGGAAATCTGGTCAATACTCTCCCACGAGTGCAGTGTGCTAAATTGATAAATGCACAGATAATTAAACTATTAATAATTAAAGGTGTCGTGAGAAATGTTCGTCAAAAGCAAGACAAATATAAGATGTATACGATTTTTTACAAAAATCAAATAGCCTCTAGCAAAATCAGCTGAACAGCAAGTAAACACAAGGCACCCAACTACGTTGGTTAGATTACCGGGCTATTCGAAGACCACCTGAGGAAATATAGATATACATTAACCCGCAAATAAGAGTTGGTATTGATTTCTTGTGATATTATGGCTGCTTGCAACGACGGAAATTGATCTTCAAACATCCTAACAATGGTCACATGTGAATAATTCAAAAATACGTAAATCCATCGCCACTTTTCGTTCGACTATGGGTAGCCGATACAATGCCGCTAAAACAGAACGTACAATGAATCAATTGCAATTCAACACGTGTGAAGTGGCTAAGAAAGCAAGAAAACAATCTCTACCACTACCGAAAATACGTAAATGATGCAGTGAAAGTAGGTTGAAGAAATTCACACAAAATGATAATAGTAACTTATAAATTACATTTGAATAAGCTACATAAGATTTGATGGAATACGATTTGAGCCAGATGAGTCGTATCGATGGAAGAAGATAACAAAAAAAACAACAAACCCTATGAACCTACAGAATCGTTAGCCTTTAAGGGACTGTGTAATTATAAATGCTAAACAAATGGTACAGTAAGATACTGATTGGCTGGGACAAAATCTAGTGAAAAGGCAAGTGTTCTGCGTATCCTTTTTTTTCATCCCTCGGAGGATGAAAAATCACTCTAAAGGGAAAGGTAATTGTAGTAGCATCTCACATAGAAATATTTAACATGGAACAAAATCACAAAACGTACAGATGACATTTTCAATATATCTGTAAAAATAAACAAAAAAAAAACAAGATTTGGACGAGTGTCAAGAATGCCCAAAATTATTTTTGCTCGGTATTGAAGAAAGCAGCTGCTACATTTGTCTGGTATCAAGCTAAGGGAAAAACGGCGGTATGTCGTGTGTAATGAGGTGTGCGTAATATTTAATCGTTTAGGATAAGCATACAAGCAAGCAAGTGTGCAAAATACCGGTAGTTATTCAGTTACTGCAGGCACAAGCGTACGAAAAAATTAAAAGATTCTCGTATCATTGAACAACAAAAACCCGTCAAATCAGATATACATGAGAAACAAATGACACAAAGAACTACAACCAACAAACTAGCAGACATATGTAACTAAATTTGTACATACAAGCAAGACAAGAAAGGCAGAAAATGATTAAATAATAAACAAAACAAATAAAACCAATTCTTACCCAGCTTTTCTCTTGGCCAAACGTTGCACAATCTACGTTCTCGAATGCGTCAACCCGTAGCGGACTGTGCAGCTAGAAAACGATCAGAAAATGAGCATTTCGTCGATTTCGAGCTTCGACCACTGTCTGTTGAACGATTTTTCGAGAGCCGATCTTCTTTCCGGTGGTCTTCTTGTGCTTCTTCGGTGGCATTTAAGCCACGCCTACTCGCGCAACCGCTCTCACGCACACTTGCATACAAACTCAAACACAGCAGCATACTTACCCAAATCCAGCATTCCTAAGCTCACGCACACTTGTGCCGGATTGCGGCCATGATCGCATTGTTTTGAAGTACGGAAAATAAAGAGGAACAAGTGTCTAAGCGCAAATGTCGTGTTTTGTACAATAACGATATTCTGTGGAGAAATTCTGCCGGCTATTGCGAGCACAAGTTGTTTTTTCCAATTCATGCAACGATAGAAAGCTGTAGAAACAGTGCAAACCTTTCACAACGCGCACGAAAATCTGTTCCGACCCGACGAAACGACTTATTTGCTATCTGTTTAAAATTGTGAGCTTTCTAATGCATTTCCGATCAACGGCCGCTCAGTGAATTGTCGAACAATTGAAAAGAAAGCGAAGAAAGAAGGCATAGAAGTGAATACAAATTGAGTACAGGTAAGTGAACTATAGTGTGAATGTGATGAATGCGAGCCGAAAATCAAATCCATGGTCAAACCACACATGTAAAGTATATTTACTTTTGAGCAGTGTTACATTACAACATAAACATTTTCATTAACATATGGAGAAATATCTGTCGAGAAATAGAACGATGTGTAGCAAATATTTTAATTTGCATAAATAACGCCATGAAAATTACACAATAGCATTACAGGATATTTCATATTTTGCTATTGTTGTTTATGCTTTCTAAAAACTATTTAAACATTCAATAAAATCCTTGTGGAGGTATTCATCAGCTAATTTAATTAGCATACGTCAAGAGGATTCATGAAACTTTTTTGAAAAAGTGCAATGGGAATTACATTTCGCGCTTCCAAATGGAAGAAAAATGGTTCTGCACTGCAAGTACAAGGACCAAGTTTTGTTTCATTGGGAGTTGAAAACGGAAACATATTGCTGTCACATTTGCATTTGTGGATAACTACATAAAATAAAATGGTACAATGAATATATATTCTTCCATTCGCGAAGGAAAAGCAGCGATTTGTTGCGGAGTTTGGTAACTTTACGAGCTAGTACAAACATTTGGTAGCTAGAAGTTATTCAAATCATTAAACTGAGTAAATTGTTCACAAAAATTAATTGGTTTCAAGCTGTCCCAGGATCGCAATATTTGTGTGGGATTGTATTTCTATTGTAATGCTTGTTACATTAACTCTTACCCTAGTCCAATAAAAGGATTTGTAAGAGTTTAACCACAGAAATATCATGTAACATAAATCAGAATCAGCGATACTTGGTCTACAACAATTTAATTGTTTAAACCATCATCTAAGCGTATGACATTCATAACATATGTTCACTTGGTTAAGTTGATTAAAGTCGACTTAGCTAAAGGAAGTGTCTGCGTAGCCAACAAACTCATCGGATATAATGTGATGCATGTGAAGTCATAATATGCTAAGGTATTGGACATAGATTACAGCTTAAGTATATGCAGAATATTCCCCAAAAATAACAAATTTAAGTTACTGGAAAAGGAATGAAACCAACAAACAAATGTTCCTTCTACGAGCGACTGTTCGTTGATGGAAGTTCTAATTCCGAAACTAAGTGCCCAAGGACTGAGAAAATGAGCTTTGGACACAGCCAACAGAAGCATCAAACAAAGTTCTTTCCCAGACTTGTACATTTTTTGCGCTCATCATTTCTGCGTGATTCCCATTTACTAAGACCGCACCATCACCTATCGTTACACTCTCATGCACCGTTGGATGGAGGGTTCTTTCGGAAATCGAGAAGCATAATATAAAATATATACCCAGCCCCAACAGCATTAATCCGAATGACATTTTCAGTTTTTCGCTTTTCTTTCGTTCCAATCCATCAATGTCATTGGGAAAAAATGTTACTATGTATTTTCTATAATATAAAATAATTCTTCTTTTCTTCCTGCCTCCTTTTGCCCGCTTCCTGCTTCCTGCATTTCATTCCCCGTTCTGATATGCTCTAGCAATAGATGATGTTTTTTTTTTTGTTACCATCAAATTGTTCCGACTTTGCTCGAGACGTAGCGAGTCAAAGTTCCCTTCGGAAAGCTTTCGGTTCATGAGCAGGCGTGCCTGATTTTGATTTCATTCTTGTGAGCATTTTTTGTGAGTACATTTATAAAAAAGGTCGCTCGAAATGAAATGAAAAGAAAAGTTTTCTGCTGCTCCGCTCGCAGCAAAGTCTCTAGAGGCAGCGAGCATGCTATTCGAAATTTAACTTGGGCGGATGGTTTGGCTTAAAGCGTGTCTGATCGACGTATCGTTAGGAGAGAAATGAATCGCCAGCTGAGCACACGGTGGATTCGGGACGCACGCACCCACTTGAAAGGAAATGGCAGTAAGAGGGTCAGCTAGAAATGCAGCCAGGCGACGAGTCTCTGACAGAAAATTCATCACACCGTCAGTCCACATCGCTGTTCGGCGACAACACTCAATCAACGACAAACTCCCCCAATCCGCAATGATCCTCGTGATAAGGAGCGGATACAAAGTAAGGCGGTAGGAGCTGGGAATTTGTTTCCAAATAAGCCGGTGCCTAATGCCACACGCCTGTATCAGACCTCACTTCTCACATGCGAGACACGCTACAAGGACCCGTAGAAGCTCTAGGTGAATGTGTTTTAAGCAGGGTGCTACAGTAGGGACACTTCAAAACCATTCCTCACGCTTCGAATTTTTATCTTCCCGCACTTTTAACCGCTTTCAACAGCGGAAATATTTTTAATGAGTTAAGTACGTTTGACACGTGCACTTGAACTTGCCTAGAGAGTTTATTCTGTGGGTTGGATGTGAGGATTGAGTGGAATGAAGCGCTTTCAACTACTAAACGTATATAGTATTTGAAGGGACAAAGTATATTGTAGCGGATGTTTGAGGTAGCTAAAATGTATTTCGAATTCTTTTCCTGTTTCTGGACCGTCCATGTCAAAATCTAGATATGCTCTAGATAAAAATTGGGCCAAGGCACTGAAGAGCTAGACATTATCTTGAGTTTAATTTTAATGGTCCAAAGTCAATAAACAAATAAATAGATAAATAAATAAATAAATAAGTAGAAAATGCGCACATTTAGCATGTCCACAAACCTGTCAATCAAATTAATGAAAGTATTGCATGACATATGCAAATCGTGATCGATTCGCAAACCATTGGCATGTATGCGAGCAAACTTTGCTCGCAAGAAAAGGTCCAAACGGAGTGTAGTTTTCTAACCACAGCTTACCATCTCACCCCAATCCGGACCGCAGGTACTAAAAGGGCTGGCGTCGGGTTGAATTTATGGGCTAATTTGATGGCAATGGTAACGACCTTCAGCATTTACAAACAGAACAGTTCTGGTGATGATGCTTCTGTGATACATTCGAAATTCAACTCCCATGGTCAGTGGACTTGTTCAATTTTCTTCAGGTTTATAGGGAAACTCTTTTGCAAATTATTTCTCAAGGACACGTGAGTCCTACCCGGCCTATTCAAAAACTTTACTTTTGTCCATTTGCTTTACCCATTTGCCCTTTTATTTCGGCAACTACGTAGATTCATACACACAAATTCGCCATGTGTCCCGAACGGTGGATTGATTTTCACCACACAACGTTTCATTTTGAGCAAACCATATCACACAATGGCTGCAAAGTCAAGGACACATGAGTATAAAAGCTTGAAAACCTTGAAACAGGTGGAAACAGTAACATTCTGTATTTATAATGTATATATCCAAGACAATGTTTTTCAAACTGGTTAAAACCGTTTAGTAGAGGCAAAGTAATGAGATTAACTTATAAATGGTTTAAAAGTTAAACCACCTGCAAGAAAACATAACTAAAGCTGAAGCAAAAAAAAAACCTTTCGAACCCTTTTTCCATCCTTTACGCATTGACAATGATTACGGAAATATATGAATGATGGTCGCGGTGATGATGCCGATGGATGCAAACACGGCGAAGATGTCGACGGATGCAAAGACGATGACTACGATCTGGTTTGCCGTGATTATTGGATCCCCGGGCTACATGCCATGTTTTGTTGGAGGTGGCCAATGGCTCGAAGTCTGGCCGATTGCTTTCAGTGTTTGTGCTGTTCTTGTTGTTGTGTTTTTTGAGTCGGGTTTTGAAAAACTGCCACATCGTTAAATTTAATATGAAACTCATTTAGCTAAAGTGCTGCCGATTTATTTATTTATATGTTATGTTCGTTTTGCCTTCTGCTCGATGAAGAATGGCGTATTACATCACGGGGTACTCCTGCCTCGTTGCAATTCGCTCCGTTCAGGTCCTATACGGTGTGGTTTATCATGTTGCCTTTGCCATCGATGTCATACGTACGATCGCTCTCACTTTCTCCAATATTGGGGAACATATACCACACGCTATGCCAAATAGTTGTTGTGATGATTTTGATTTTACAATTAATGGTGTTGGATCCTGGTTTTTGGCCAACAAATAAA
>JXWZ01001236.1:0-26841 GCA_000956215.1 Anopheles farauti No. 4 | reverse complement strand
TTTACCTTCCAAACATAGACTTAAAGATTAAGAGAATTTCGATAGCTCACGTGCGCCAATAGTCTTCGAAGCACCGGAAGTCTCCCACGCACGCTTACCTGCAAATAAAAATAAATGATTAATAAATTGTAATACCCGGTTCGCTAGCAGCTCTAGTCAAACATGCAGTAAATCCCGTCGACTAATGTGCCTAAACCGATGTAAACCCCCATTTACTTCACTTGTCGCCCCAAAACTTCGGACATGGTAGGTCCCGAAACGTGCCGTATCTCTGGGTGCAGGAGGACAATCCGAACACCGCACCCACCGAAAACCAACCGTGTTTTATTGGAGAACTGAACCTGACAAGACCTACTACACACCCCACACCCAGCCAGCATTCGGGGCGGGACGGGAGCGAGGAACTGTGTGGCCTGTTTTTATTTTCGGAACGAGGAAAAAGGGTTAGCGCGAGGGAAACGCGGTAGGCGTGATGGTATTTTGTGGTGGTGGTGAATTTATTTCTCGGAACAGTCACAAAGCTGAACAAACAACTGACAACACTGCACACGGGGATTAGCGGAGAAGGAAGGGTGTGGTGGCGTGCACGCTTGTGTTAGGGGTTGATGATAATTAATGACGGAATGTGCGCATCGGAAGGGGAAACAGAAATGCAAGAGTCCACTGTATCGGTTGTGTTGCTTGTCATCAGCATATCGACTGTATATTTTCACAGCCGGTTTTGCAAGGAGCAGCAAAGTAGATTGTTCAATGCGGGAGCCAAACATTGCTGAGAACTAGACCATTCGAATTACTAACCTCGATCTTCTTCAAATAAATAAATTTTCATTCATTCTACAGACCATTCAAACTGCGCTGGAAGTATATAGACAATAGCTCAGCTTACTGTGAGTTATATCAGCCTAGAGGTGGAAACAGAGTGCATAGTGCATAACTAATCCTAGTTCTTGCACCGCCACTGGGTAGACTCCGTGACGACCATCCACATATCTTGATTGATGAACCTTGCTCCGGGCAGAGATAGGACTAAGAGAGGGTACGGCTAAGAACGTATACTCCGCTGGCACTTCCAATCTAATTACCGACCCAACCTGTTATACCTAATCTTGTTTAGATTTCCGTGCCACTGATTCCAATGATTACTTCGTCCTGCTTCCTGTAGCTCGAACAACTTCCCCATGACTTCGACGCCGCATGTGCCGGTAGGGTTCTACCTCCTGCAGGACGTGAGACGATGCGAGACGCGGCGCGACGTTCGTTTGGCGTTTCACATATGCGACAAAACGCGCGTAGGAGCGTGATGTTCGGGCGGGGGAGTTAGCTGAGGACACGCGAACGCAATGGCGATAACTTCCCAACGCGGTGGCTGCCATGGAGAACTCACACTCCACGCGGAGGCATTAAATCGATTCGGTGGGATCGATTCCGGTGCGTCGTGCCAGGCAGGAAAACACCCGGAAGTAGCTCATTAACGAACTGCACACGTACGTACGTACTCTACGGGTTGGACAGGTTGAAAAGGATCAAAGCCGCGTAACGTCAATGACCGATGAATGCTGCCCGATGAGTATGACGAACGCGGGACAGAAAGTAGAACGCAACTCGGCTGTGATAGGCGCCCTATATACTACCTGTATAGTTTTACGCTTCAACAGAGACCTCCCAAACGGGTGGAAAAATGGTCACAAACAAAGCAGGAACTGAAACTGGAAGTATTAGACTCCATTAACCACCGCCCAATGGGGTAAGAACATTGTCATAGAGAGTTGCTTTTAGAATGATTTTAATTGATCTTTAACTTCGAGCATTTGAACCATAGTTTATTTGTCTTCCATTAGCGAAGATTCGCTCGGTACGAGGAAATTAAAATGAGTGTGTGTTGAATCGCTTTACTCGAGTAATTGTTGTATTTTAAACTTTCAATACGATCAATTGATTCCTAAACGACCACAATACGTCGTTATTGAGTCAACAAGTTTTCATTTGATTGGCGGAACTGCCAAACGGACCCAGCGCGCATACATCGTCTTATCTATTCGGACTTTACTTTCGGCAAACATTCTCCAAGAAACTTTCTTTACCTTCACCGGCTGATATACACGCGCAAACTAATCAACTAAGTGCGCCCACCATTTTCTTCCTGTATCTTGGGCAGACGTACGGAAGAGTGCAGCGTAAAACGTTCTTGTTTCTGAAAAGAACATTTTGGTACGATATTTTACAGACCAACATTTCTGGAGCAACGCGGAAACGAAAGCAAACACCGTTGAACGAAAAAGCTGAACAAACAAACTATACAGCGGAGAGCGACACGAAGAACGCGAAGGCTAATCATTAGCTTTTGTTGTTTTTGTTTTGCTAACCTAGTGGGTAAGGGCGTTTGAAAGCATGGAAATGTTTGGGTGAAAAAAATATGATTCCTGTACGTTCGGCCGTAAACCACACTAACAATTTCATCCTCTTACAACGGTACCGATATTTCCCAAACACAACACGATAGCCCTTAGAATCGCTCTATCGTAAACGGCTCCGAAACGGGTCCCGTATTCGGTTTGGCTTGATTAGTTTGTTTTCCCTTCTACCCAGCGTCAACGTTGTTTGACCGCGTGAAGTGTTTTCAAAAGGCAAACGTGGCAAAGAACCCGCCATCACAACAACAATTATCAACAGATAAACAGTGAAAACTGAACACTCGGAACAGTTTGACCTAAGGCACACAGCAGGCATTTAGTTGCCGCTTTTGTTTGACACGTTTTGTCAACGCCGACGCTCGTTATCGGTGGAGTTGGAAGATGGTAGGCCCCGGGCCTAAGGGTTAGGACCACTGCAGGTAGAACTGAAACGAAACGGCATCAAGATGTGCTCGGCCAATCTGGGAGCTGCCTGCTGCTGTTTGAGAGCTCGAACTTCGCGCTATAAAAACACTTGTTTAGCCTCCCGAGGAGGCACGACTCTTACCGACCGACGAAACCAAAAGGTCGAAGGCTGGACAACATCGATGGTCAAGGCAAGCGCAAACGGCAGCACAAACACAAAGGAGCAGCCCATATCCTGCCCATCCTACACATCGTACCGGGAGGACCGCATTCTTTTGGAAATTGCCTTCAAAAGAAAGTCCCGGGGACGTGCAGCGAAGAAAGTGGTATCAAAGAATTTTTGTCTTTAAGAAATTCTTTAAGCCGTTGAACCACAAATCGTCCTTTTCTAGGGTAGCCATTGCGGCGGTTGGAATGTTCCAGTGCCGTACGTAGGATACTGTCTTCTTCCACCGTGCGAACAATTTTTCGTTCCACCCTTACGTCGAGGCTATCAACGGGGAATACGGTTCAAACATCGATAACATATCGTGCAACCTTTTTCGAACCGTTTCTCGCTACCTGAGCTTCATCGTGCATTTAGCTGGAGCTTTACGAAGGAAACCCGCCAGCGATCTGCAACGTAAATATCCCTTTTCATCGCTCCAATGGAGAATTTCTGGAAGCCCATCTGGAAAAGGGATCACGAAGAAGCAACCCTATTTTATGCCCGAAGAAATGGTACATTCCCAGCGACAAACGGGTGTTACATAAACCGAAGAACTTCTGGATCGTTCCCTAGCCATTGACCCATTGTCACATTGGAAATACTAAGGATCCTAGGCTAAGGTCCCGATCCTTTGAGTCCACCCGGAACAAGTGTTAATTGTGTGTTTAGCTTAATGAAAATCTTCCACGCCCGGGTAGCGTCGGCGAAGCGGGAAGCTGGCTCCGACAACTCCACTCGAAACGGGAGCCATTTCCAGTGCCATTATCCAATGGTGCCTTCGTCTTTTGAACGCACTGGAAGCCCAAATAAAGTCGTCATGATGGTACGCCAGCAGCAACATTCAAGTGCCCGGTCGCTGCAACCACACCACAATTAGTGCACAATGGAACCGCCACGTTTTTATTCACCGCACTGGTAGTTTACGCTCTTACGAAACTGGAGCGGCGTTCCCAGCGGAACGTTACTCTGGGGATGATGCTCTGGAGCTGTAAAGACGCCCAACGCAACAGCAGTACCAGCGACTCGACCATTAAGCGGAACCGAAACACGACAAAAGGTTATAAATTGAAAAATTGTTTTACAACCACCGCTCGGCTAACTCGGGCGGATCTATCGGGACGCTCGGGCTGGCTGGACGTCAAGTGGCGCACGGTGCACTTGATGCGATCCGTACAATCAACATTCCGAAGCCAATGAACGACGCGTTAGGACCTACAAACTTTGCGTCCAACCCGGTCCCAGGCCCACATCTCATCCGCCAGGGAGTAAGCTTATTGTTTCCCAGAGCTCCGGTTGCAAGTAGTGGTAGCGACGAAATTGTTACAATTGTTGACAGATTAAGTTTGATTGAGTACTTTCTCTTTCTTGGCTTCTTTCTCCCGGTGTTGTGCGTTGCCACGTGAACGTTGCCGGCGCGTGGAGCACCCATTTGGAGTCACAAGAACCCCATAGAGCAGGAAGCTTTTGAAAGAATGATCGAAGACTGCTGTAACTACATTCTGTAACTACAAACCTTGAACGCTTTCCGCGACTCCCATCATAAACCCTCCGCCACAGCTCCGCGGGAGTCATTTCACGCGTTGACAAATCGCCGTTTCCGCTTCCGTCACGCCGAAACCACCCTCGGAGTGCGGCAACAGTGCAGCGAAATCGAAACGGAAATTTAATTTCCCCCACCACCCCAAACCAAGAAAAGGCAAAGGCAGAGCCGGATCCGGATCATCACGCTCACCACCATCCACCGCATTACTCGGAAGGAAATTATCATGCACGCGAGTGGCTGGTGTATCTTCACGCCGCTACAAAATCGCGGCCACATTTCCGCACGAGAAAAAGCTCATATTACTCGACGGAAAACTGAGGGAACTTTACCGTGGGGTGATTGAAACGATATATACAGAGTTCGTTAGGTCTGACAGCAAGTGTCTGCATGTAAGGAGCACTTAAGAAGATAAGAATAACATAAAGGTTTAAGACTCACAAGTAATTCCATTTTGGAATAGCTGTCATCTTAGATATAACAATTTTAAATATAGCCAAAACGACATACAAACAATAATAAAATATAAAAAGAAACATAAAGTACTCTCCGCTATATTATAAACCAATAAAAGATAAGCAAAATTTACATGATCGTGTGCATTAAATCGTCTTTACTCTACCTATTGTTCGGCAATAATTCTACTTTAGTTGACAGCGTGTTTCGAATGGTATTGCTTGTTGTTATGTCTTCAGTTTAATCGCGTTGTTTAATCGCAAAGTTTTGTTTCGGGCGTACATGCTTTCTGGCCTAAAAAAATGTGCAATGCGTGGCGTAATGACCGCAAGAAAAGAGACGCACACCATGAGCAATGCAGCGACTCGATCCAGACGCGAGTGAAAGTTTTTCCAAGCTTTCGCAAAGCGCACCACGAGCTGCGGCACGCGGCACTTTAAAACAGGTCTACCGCGGTCGATTTTCCTGTTTGCTGAAGGGTTTAACTGCATCATTTTCTGCTCAAATCATGATCGCAAATGGAGCTCCGGTGTGTGTGTCTGTGGTTGTGTGCATATATGAAAATGGCATTCAAGCGTTTGATATGTAAACCGATTGAAATTCGCAATTTTCACGACATCACGTCATGCACCACAAACAATACGCGTCTGCCATGAATCTGCCATGAACTATACTTTCAGTGGGAGACTCCGATTCGAGCACTGGGTGCGGAAATTCGAGTAGAAAACCAACCACCTGTACCCGCTGTCCTCTGCGGTGCGATCGGTATGCGCGCTATCGGCCATTTCTAATCTCTTTTAAATCTCATATTTTGGTGTCGGCTTCTTTCTCCTACCGGGCCCGGGAGCAGAGCGCAACAGCGCGGCACACGCTCACTGTAATTAATTTACGTCATCCCCGGCAGCGAAACAAAAAAAAATAACAACGTACTCTCCCGAGAAAATTAATCAAAATCCCACCGCACGATCATCTTCACTTCGCTATTTTTTACGCGAATGAAACGATACCATTTAAATTACAATTCACGATAAGTCCCGCTTGGTTTTATTTGCCAGGTGGGATTTTTTTTGCTCCCTCTTTCTCTGGTTTGTCTATCTGTACATTAACTGTTCGGCTTTTACTACACATTCCGTTGTTGTTCCCCTGCTCGAACCGGTGCAATTGTTCGCTGTTGCACGTACTAATCAGGGGAGTTATGTTTCAAAACTGTTTTTCGCCCTTTTTCCCGTTTCGGTTTCGAATCGGAAACTAACCCGAACGTGGTACGAAATCGATGCTAGCCGTTTTTTTTGTCGTAATCAATTAATCCACTTTTTCCAAAATTAAACGAAAATGTTGTTCTCGTTTCTGCTAAGGCGATGGACATCAATGATTACATTGTGTGGCCGTTGCGAGTGTAGGAACGCGTTTAAACGAATATATTTAATAGTTTTTTCCCTATACTAAATCATCAGCACCGACCGTATGGCAGATAAAATTAATCTAGGTTTTTTGGTCAGAAGAAGAAAAAAAAATATTTTTTTTACCCATAGTCGTTTTTCCGTCGTCCGTCGAAATTTCGCATTGAGAGTATTTAATTTACAAATTGCAAATCGTTTGCGCAAACCATCGGAGAAAGCGGAGATTAAGATAAGATTGTTATGAAATGAGCAGTTTCCTCCACGAGATTGTTTACAGCACCGAGGTTAGCCTCCCGAAAGCCTCAATCATTCGAATTTTCAAAGTCAACAATCCCCAATTAAGCATGCAGAAACCACACCAACACAATGACGAATCGGAAAGTAAGCTTTAATAGGAATAATTAAAAGACAGACTGAAAGATAAAAAAAACTACACTACACAAACCAAGAGATTTCAAATTTCCGGCAATTTGTGTCAAAACCGTCACAGGTCAAGCTAACCTTGGAATAAAAAGAGCCGTTTTGTTGACGGTTCGATGGTTTGCAGAGGTAATTTAAAATTTTGACATTTTTTGTTATGTCCATTAGTGAAGTGGTTTTTCGATTTTTTTTTTTTTGTAAATCTCCTCACTGGTGTGTACTGGTGAGGAAAATATTTGACAATTCATTCCACACAACCACCTCCACCACAGCAAAGAGTTGATCAAAACAGAAAAAGGGAACGCGTGTACAACGTGTGGCAAGTTACGGGCCGTGACCGTATTTCTTGTGCCGTCGCCACCGTTGGATGCACGGAGAGCTTCGAAGCAACACCCCCGCCACATACATGTTTTCCTTCAGTACAGTTGACGAGCTGCAATGACGGGCTGTTTCGTTTTCGGTTTCTTCGGTCACCCTCGAAAAAAAAACCCCCCTCCGGCATGTCCATTGAACCTTTCTCTCTGGCCCTAAATCTGGCGACCTTTGGGTGAGTGTGATGAAGGGAAGCGAAAAAAAAAGCTTCAAATCGTTGCACAATCGTTTGACGGTTGTTGGTGGAAATAGTTTAACCTCAGGCATTGTGAGATACAACTTACTTTAAACCCCCAGCAACGAGCGATCTCCAAAACGTCCGGAAGTTGCTCAAAAATAGCTCCCCGCCAGACAAGAAAGAGAAAAAAAACCACCAGAGACCAATTAATGCAAAACCTGTCCGGTGGTTACGATCCCGCGGCCCGTCGTCGTCAGCGACACACGTCAAGCTACAAACTTCCAAATGCGAACCTCGGCACCCCGGGCCAGCAGCAGGTTTGGCGGGAGCTCGGGACGGCATCAAAATTCGAAAATCAACGCGACAACGTGCCCAAATTTCGATCGCGCGCATTCTTCGCATTCCAATGGGCCCTCCCTACCATCCCACCCTTGTCAATGCTCTAAAACTTGCGGTGCTCACCACGGCCTCGGCATTCAACACGGTCCGAACCGAATGTTTACAAACATGTACCGGGAGGCAGGTTTTGCTGCCCCTGCTCGCCTCGCCTCATCGGATATGTATGGATATCCGAAACAAGGGTTGACAGTTGGCAACCCTTTGCCATAAATTAACCCCCCAACCGTGCCGTGCCGCGAGGGTGACACGCAGGCACGGATTGATCGGAAGGTACGAACCAGTACGAACCAAAACCCGAAAATGGACACCGAGAAAAAGTGATGGAGTCGTTACCGGGTCCGTCCGCAACGGCCGACACCGGAATGGGGGTCACTCACTTTCAATTGTGTTCAATCAACATTCCATCAGCAGTAGAAGACCGAATGTCCCCGGTACGTACGGGCACGAATCGTCTAAACACTGATTTCTCCCGGCCCGCGGTTCGAACGCGCTCGTTGGTCCACACGACGCAGTGTCTTAGAAACCACCAACTAAAACTGAGGGGTTTTTTTTTGGGACCAAATGTCCAAACATTCGGGCCAACCATTACACGCCGTATGTATACAGTGAAGCCCGTTAAATTGCATTCCATGCCGACGCGGCCAAAACCTCAGCGCGTAAACAGAACTGGGGCTGCGTACAAGCGGCAACTCCCTGGTTAGTACTCGGTTGCCTTTTTGTTTTGAAAGCGAACCTACAGAATTATATTTAATTCAATCACCTCGCTGCTGCTCCGTGCACCATACACCATCCCCGTACACCGCGTGACTTTGTGGAGCAAACAACAACAACAACAACAATAAAGTTCAACAATATTCAGGGTCATCAGCAGAGCAGCAATAAACGGGTGCAAGAATGGAACGGCGAAGCCGTTCAATGTGTGTGACACCGGCCCCAACCATCTAGTAGACCTCAGCTCAGCTCGGTTTGGACTTTGGACTGGAGATCGCAAACTGCGAAACTACGAGCCAGGACAGGAGCCGCGCTAGAAGGTGAACAAGGTCAACAGCTGTCGGTGTCTAATCTCGCCGCGCTTCGTCAGCCAAGCAGGAGCGCGTGTGCACTGAAGACATGCGGCAGAGCCCGCAGTTGTAAGTCTTCCGACGTCTTCCGCTGGGTACCTGGTGCATCAGATATAACGCGGACGAAGAAGAGCACACGCGTCAATAGAATCGAAAGGGTTTGAGGAGAATACTTGGAATTGGATTACACCGAGCGGCACTCGAAAATAGTCATGGAAACAATGTCACGGTCAATCAACCAGTAGCACCAGACGTCATCGTTTAAGTTCGTGATTTCAAACGTCAATAACGATGCCTGATGGGGAGGGTTAAAGTGTTACCGAAAGAATTCAAAACAAATTTGACGTCCTTAGTCAGCGTGGTTGCACTCTACAATCTTACTATTTCCTATAAATAAAAAACACAAAAATCTTACTGTAATCTGTGCTTCATAATCTTGTTTCTTTGAGCTTGAAGCACAAAAAACTCAGCGAAGACACAAGTGAGTCACCAATAGTTAACGCCTCACTACTGTCGGGTCCTCGTGTCTTTTCTACGCACTACTGGAAGTTTCCATTTGTCCACTACACTCTCGAAGCTTAAACGCACACACGCATCGCAACGAGATTTACGCAATCAACAGTCGGTTGCGTTCCAAGTCACGCGCAGAATTCCAACGCGTCCAAACCCGAGAGACGGGGTTATGCGTGAACGCATCGTCTCAGCGAAGTGGTGGCAACACAAGCCATACTTGCGATACTGCAATCACCCCCGGACCAAAGTCTACCTAGCAACAGCCTCATAATGTCATAGGAATAAAAAGCGCTAATGTTCTTATGCAAATCGACCCAAACCACTGCAGAGCAGTCTTACGGACTTTGAGAGAAAAAATAAATAAAATCGGACGTCCAAAACACACACTTGAACGGATCATAATGTGGTGCGCGCTTATTGCGAACTCCAAGTGGCCGTGAGGTTAAAAAATCAATAAATGTCGCCGTCTCGACGTGCACCTTTCTCCCTTGGCGAGACCTTTATGTTCCACGGGTCCCACGAACTCACGACTCGACGGCTGAGTTTTCCCCTAGCAGTAGAGACACGAGCGGCCTGCACTGTCCAGCCTTGCTAACGTCCAAAGCCCAAATGCTCTAAAACGAGTGGTGAGGTGAAGGTTTGATTGGCTACGAGTAGCCACCAGATCCGGCAGTAATTGCAACGGTTGGTCCTGTACTCGGTTATCAGCACTACCAAGTGGCTATTCCATTACGCCAAATTGCTCGTTTAGGTGTCTATCGTAAACGTTCGGAAAAATGAACTCGGATTTTAACACGCCATTTCCACCCACCGCTGTCGCTCTACAAACCGATGTTGGACACTTGGGCGCAGTGCGATTCTAATATTAGACAATAATCTGTAGCGCCAACTGCGGTGGGCCACCCCACGAGAACTCCCCCGGGTGGGTGCTCTAATCCTAACCCTCGCACGGGAAACCCGCACGGTGCTTAAAGCTAGCCATCCATCCACTCGGTAAGCTTTACGTAGATCGCGCACGACCTCAAACCCGATTAGGGATCAAGTCGGTGTACCGCATTCCGTAACGTTGCAACATAGCCTGCGCCTTCCATCGGTTCGTCAAGGCTGCTATCGAATCTACTGCACTTTGGAGGTACATATATTGAGTTAACAGTGAGATTGTGGACAGGGGCTTACGAAATGACGGTTTCGAAAGAGCGAAAGTTCCTTTTGTTTACCATTTCTTGCACAACCCGTGTGCATGCGTCTAAGAATCGATGGTGTGCTGAGGCTGGGCCTTAAAAAACTGGCGATTATTTTGTCATAAAAGTGTATAACAAGATGTTCTTGTCACTTAGCTAATGAGACTGCTAACCTTATTGTACAATTCTCGAAACAACTAGAATTAATCGGTATCAAATCGGTTTTCTTATCAGGATCCTGCAACAAAAACTCCGCTGGACTAGACTTCATCCAGCAAATTAAATGCTCCTCAACGAACCGTAGTGATTTAATGCTCATTTCAGTACACAACGCGAGGCTAAGACTCGCCGGGCGCTTCTACTGATAAGACAAACTGTCAACGAAGGGCGTCACCGGCGTTTACGATCTTCGCCCTCCCTAGACATTGAAGGTTTTTTTTTTCTCCCCGTAAAGCCTCCTGATTACTAAAACAAATTCCAAAACCGGAAAACCGATGCATTCCAGAACACAAATCACTGTCCAGAACCTTGACAGCCCGTGGAGATGGCGGAGGAGAAGATACGACGCGTACCACATTCGGCTGAACGTTATCAATGTGTCCGCTTGGCGCTTCTCACCCCGGCAGGGGACCAGGAATGGAATTTTAACAACGATAACAACCGCGGCCCGAGCAACCACTCCCAGAATGTATTGGAGGACAGATCAATGACCGACCGAATGCACCGCGAGAAACGGGCGTTCTGGAATGGATAACAGACCGAAAAAAAAGCAAAAAACAGCTAGTACAAATAAATAAATTACCCTCGACACAATAGCCGACTTGGGCGCACTTCAAGTGACCCATTTCTGAAGGCAACTCCCCAGCTCCCAGCTCGAAGTGCTACCCATAGTGCTGGAAGCGTGACAAGTGCGCCACAGGAACTGGGCCATCCAGTGGAGGTTTTATGGGGTGCGGCGAGAAGAAATGCCAGATATGCACAAATGCACAAACCCCAATTCGAGTCGGTCGAAAACAATTTGATTTGGACGTTGTCGTTTGAGGCATGGTGATCCGCTTCTATCGGAACTGATGTGATAAGTATAGATTGCATCATTGTTTGCGTGTTTAAAAAACACCTAAATAAAACCTGGACCAAAACCAGAACATCTTTTTTATCCGCAATAGGCTATGTGGGATGAATTGAAATCTTTCACACCGCATTTTTTTCATTTTCTTCACAATGTAACTTAACGAAGGGTACTAATTTAACCTGGGAAGTGGCGCAAAAATCCCAAAAAGGCTCAACAACGATGGAAATATAATCAATAATTCAGGATCCACTGGTGGGCCGGGGGATAAACCCCGGGGAACTGTCGGACACCCTCTCTTACAGCGAAGCGCATTGCGCTACATTTCCATAGCTCAAATCTTAAACGGTAGCTATTAGTTAGCCTCACACTCGCTTCCATTTGCACTGAATTGGGGTTCTCGGCGTCCGGAGCTATTTCAGCGTGAACCCATTGGGAATGCTGGATGCTGGGAAAGTCGTTCTCACCAACCTGAAACCTAAATAGTAACGCCTCCCGGAGTTTTTTTCTTCTCCCGATTTTGGGGCGCAAGTGCAATCACGATAACGACATGTTCCGGGTGAGGAAAAACATATGAATTTTCCATGGCCCCGCTCTACCCCCCTGGCCAGATGTACGTAAAATTGGACCACAAATCGTTCCGGCTAAACTAACGCTACCGAAAGCGAAACCACAATGAATGAAAATACTACCATATTTATCGTCCGCACCGAGCAGCGATTAGACCGCAGCTGAGCCCACCCGTCGGAATGTTGGTAGTCGAAAAACAGGCTTCAGATAAGTACAGAGGTGGAAGGTGTCTTTTATTTCTGGCTACGCTGCGCTTCGGTGCTTTTCTAGGGCATCGTAGAGACGAACATTCGGTGGGTGGAGGATGATGATGATGATGATGATGATGTTGGTAGTCGACGGTGGTCGCGAAGAAGACTTTAAATTTGCCGGATATAATGCGCAAGCCTTATCTGGGGCTAACGATTTCGTGAGATAGGTTTCGTTCGCCCGGGTGAAGAAAACAAACGAAACTCTTTTTGATGGCAATGTTAAGCAGCCTGTTTACCTTCTGCCCCTTGATCCGGAGATCCGGGCTTTGAGGGAAAATTTTCACATTCGGTTACAAACTAAATACTACAATTTCGGTGCGATTTTTTCGCACTAAATAGTAGAATACCAAATTTTTCCATCAAGATGAGTGGATAAATTTTTACACTTTTGGCAAGACTCTCCATAATTAACTCTTTTCGGCGCTGTTTGTATGTGTTGTAACTCTCCTGAGATGTACAACCTTTTAAACAATCGAATCAAGTCTCTATAGTTGACTCTTTTCATTTAGTCTAACTCTTCCTAAGAATATTTCAGGAGTTAAATCTTCATTCGAAAAACATTTCCCTTCAGTCTTATGCGTTGGAAAACAGCTCCTTTTCTTCTCTCCTACTGCTATTTTTCTACTTCAGTTTTTTCTAGTATAAAAATTCCGCTTTCAAACGGACTGATAGAGAAATCAATCAATTCTGAGTTAGATCAGCACTCAGTAGAATTGGTCCTAATTCGGTAGGTTTATGTCCGCAAACTTAAATTAACTTCCCATCTGAACACAATTCTCTCAAAACAGTTTCTCATGCACACACACACACATGAGCCACTGCTTTCTTCTACACCGAAATGATTGATTGACCCTTCCGGGAGCGTAAAACTTCCTGCTACAGTGGAAGGCACCTCCCTGCCAGAACGCAACCCGAACCGAAAAAGTTGACTTGCCACAAAGTAGGCATCCGTGTTGTTTCGGAGTAACTTCCAGAGCGATCCGTACCGGAGCTTGTAGCCAGATTAGCAGAGCTTTTGCCTTTTGCTTATCATCCCTCGTGTAGCAACACGTGAACGATTCGGCCCACATATGGCCAAGAAAAAAAGACGTTTGTTGAAAAACGATGGATCGCTTTGAACGGATTATACCACGAGGGTGTTGACAGTGGGGGTGTATTCCGCACCGAAGCCAACTTTACTCGCCTTGAGGGCAAAACTTTACTCCCAGTAGTGTTGAAGCATGAGTGGAAAACTTTCGCTTCCGAAAAAATAAAATCATCCCGTGTTAAAAGACTAGGCCTCAGCTTTCTTCCCGTAGCAGAAAGGCGAAGCGAAATTTATCGCACGTGCTTGGATCAATCGTGTAACCGTGTAACCACGCGTAACTGGATAACGAACGTCTTCTCAAGCACATCCTTCCACTAGTGATGTGTAAAACTACCCTTTTCCAAAGCCGCGAGCCGGTGACGGAAACAGAGCGCGAAGCGAGAGGTGGAAAAAAAGCCTCCATAGCCCCAACAATCCTGTGTGCCGACGCTTTCTTTAGTATGTGTGTCCTTTGGTTAAAGAAATCGATTGCGGTAGGCCCTAGCGGTGGAAAAGGGCCCGAGGTCCCGGAGGGCCCGAGAATGGTGGATAGAAAAAACCCTTCAGTTCCGTCATTTTCTCGTCCTTCCGTTCGTGGAGGATCGTGGCGAGGAGCAGAGCACAGGCTACAGTCCGGGCGCGTGTCCTTGGAGCCGTGGCGATGACGGGACGATGCGCGATTTTTCCGACCCAAAGACGACCAGACCCAGACGACCAGTCGGCATGGAGTTCATTCAGTTCGCTCGCATGCGTGCGTGTGTATTTGTGAGACGATACCGGATTTTCCACCACTCCCCTTCCTCCACCTTCCCTCCCTCTTTCCTACCACCTAAATAAACTAAACCCCAAACACGAACTATGTCCTGTATGTATGGTTGCGAGTTTCAATTAAAAAACTTATAATACTTTAAATTTTTAATTCGTTTAATATTCAAAACTAAATTCAAAAAAGGATTTAATTCGAAGCGAAAAGCTTTGGAGCCCTTTTTTTGGGTGGGTCGCGCCCTGCTCTAGCACCGGAGACATTGCAATGGAGGTGGCCTACATAAACGGCGCACTAATACATCGTATAGAAGCGTATGTGTTCGTGACCGATACACGTTCCCGTCCTGTCGACAGAGCTCGAAGGACGAAAACCCGAATGGAGTCGCCCAGTCTGAGGTGTTGTTCCTGTCACACACGAGACCTGTTCCGCCATAACGTGTAAGTGTGTTGGTGAACCCCCCCTCTCTCTCTCTCTCTCTCTCTAAAAAAAGGACAAACCGAACGACTCCTCCGGACCCGAACAGCTCCCGAACGTAAAACCGTTCAAGGTTCAACGTGATATTTTCCTCGTTCTTCATCATTATCCGGCTACAAATCTGTGACCGTGAGAAAGAGAGAGAGCTTGCTCGCCTGCTCACAAGGATGTGAGGCAACACCCACGGCTGCATTCGGAAGGATTCGGGAAAAACTGAGGCACCACCAATACTATGGCCCTTGTGAGGTTTGCGTGTAAGGCTGCACAATGCGGCGAGAAATTCCTCTCCTCAGTTGCGATGTGTGCGATGCTGTCTGGCTGCATAAGCCTCTCACAGGGCTTTACGCGCGCGACGCACACAAGTGTGTGCGAAAACAGGATTCACCACAGCAAGTGTCGAAGGAAAAAAAAACATCCCGGCAGAAGAGATTCATGCCAATCCGGATGTGTGTGTATTTTTTTTTTCTTTGCTACTCTTCAAACAAACACACGACGGAACGATTTGCCACTTAAATTTCCCACTCACTTGTCTGGTGCATTATTTTGTTAGGGAGGAATATAGAAAAACAAAGCAAAAACATTAAGTAATAATTGTTTTGCACGAGGGTGCAATAGAACACTCACGGCAGCACCGTCCATTCCTCCCACGTAGGAGAGATGATTTACGGTGGGTGAAAAATCTTTTCGCCGCGGACGACGACATGGGGAAACGAAACCACAAATTTACGCGGCTCGAAATCCGAAAATTACGCTTGGGAAATTCGTTTCCCCCGGGCACCATTCTTGAATAGCGCATTGGTCGTGGGTGGAGAAGCAATTGTCGGAAATTGGAAAATATGATCTTTATTTCCATTCCAACCGTTCATTTTCCTGTCGGAACGGGAAAGGGTGATTTTTTTTTTTTTACGTAAGAAAGATGTTTCCTCCTCACAATTGAGATTGGGGTTGGGATTTGCCCCATACCCCGTCCCATAAGGGTTACAAGATATATACAAACACACACACACACGCTGTTGGGTGGGGGTGCAGGGGGTGTTGCAAACTGCAATAAAATACCGCAACAGTAGCGTGAACACTGCAAACGCGGAAAAGCCGAACCCGATCCCCTTTGGGGTGGGTGCGAATACAAACACTACTATTTCCATATGGTGCCAAGCCGGGTCTTTCATTTCGGCCTATGTATGTGTATGTATAGTGCGGACTATTGCGAAACGAGGCATCCGAAAGACTGCAGCTTTAATGAGCCGGAATGTGACGAAGCAATGTGGCCTACAGTTGAGAGCGTCATTGGTCTATAATTAAAAAAGGTTTAAAATTATGGGAAACGATACACAACGTTCACAATTCATATTCGTACAATTCAAATCCCATATTTCAATGATATCTCACACAAAACATTCAACGAAATGTGGTGTAGTTAAATTATTCAAGTATTGTTTATGACATATAAAGTGAAACCATGATATTGGAGGAAATGTAATGGAAATATTTAAGGAATTTGAGTTCACTCCTTATATAGAATCCTCCTAGAATGTAATGTTCACTTCTATTGTATCACGTAAAAGATACACAAAGATCTTATGTTTTGCTTGTTTTTGTTTAAAAAAAATCCATCAAAATTTAGAAAATTACAAATAACCACACACAAAATATGAGAAAAAAGTTCCATTCGAAAAGAATTTACGCACAAATGGTATGAAAATAGTTGGAATAAAGAATATTTTTGCTGCAAGGTACATCATTCGATTTCATCGTGCCTCAAAACTAGCCTCAAAACAAGCTAATGATAGTAGTTATCATAGATACAATAATATTGTTCGTTTCAATGTTTCAATTTACATATAACTCTCAGTCAATTCAAATGAATTCATTTCCAATACTTTTCAAAGGAGATAAATAACACAAAACTAATTAAAAGTTGGGACATAGTTTTTAAATTCCCTTCTAGATCCTTACACCACATACACAAGCTACTGCAATGTTGAATGAATCATGCATCCGGAACATATGTTCGACCCTTATCACAGCAAACTTCTACTTCTGCACCGATTTTGTGTAAGAATGTAACATCGACATGGGGCAGCAGCGTTTGCGTTCAAGAACGGTTAAATAAATCACTTCACTCGTCAACTTACCTTAGACTTTAGCCGAAAGGAAGAAAAAAACACTCGTCAGCTAATATTCCTATCCGCAGACCGATTTGCACACCGCTCCCGTATATCCTCCCCGGTCAGAGAGGGGCAAGGACACGGTACCAGGATAACTGCAGACACGCCGCACACACACACACACTCAACCCACAAAAATTCTCCACACACTTGCGCCCGTCAAAACACACAGCTAAGTATCATTCGTGTCGCTGTTGGTCGCTGGTTTTGCGCAAAATACGCAAAAGGGAAGAAGAATGCGAAAGAACCAAACAATTACACTCACTGCTTGCTCAAACGCCCGTACGCACTGCTTTTGCAATCACAACGACACCACCGGCACATTTCCGGATGCACACTGGCTGAAAGGAAGGAAGAAGCAAACGACAATGAAACCAGTGATGAAAACAAAAATGCAAGAAATGTAAGCATTTGTTTATCGCCACTGCTGGAACAACCGGAATAGCAGCAGCAGCGCGAGAGCGAGTGCGAACAGCGGTTTGTGTCAACACATACACACAAATGGGTACACCACTTGCACGCACTCACACACAACGAAAGCGGGGCGTGCTGTACGAAACGCGCACACACACCATGAGAATGTTGAGCAAGTAGTGTGCTGCTGTTGTTTAGGGCGTTGTTTTGGTTTTTGTTTTATTTTGCCTGCTTGCAGTGATTATGGTTGCTTTTATTATTCTATTTTGAAGTTTTCAGCTAAATCCTTAACTTCACCATCGCGCGGATTCACTTTTGCGGTGCAAACGGTAGTTAGCTACAGAAAAATTCGATTTCTCGTGACACGTTTTTGATGAATTCAGGGACAGAAACACTTCCACAAGCTACTACAAAGGCCAACAACCACTATCCTTGGAGCTAATTATTCAATTTTTCGTGCCGTTTCGCACACACACTGACAGAATATCCAGTGTAGAACAATCATCAAGCAGTATCGCCTATCATATTGAGCTGTTTCGAATGTGGTATCTTTGCTTGTCGGGTGCTTATTCGCACAAAATTTCACATATTCCACAATTCGAGATTGATTTTTGTTCCACAAATCCAACCCGTAAACCCTCGAAAGAAGCTTCCTTCGTTGAGCTGTCAACCGTATAAACACACACGCACGCACACTTGTTTACACGCTCTTGTCACACGCTGCTTCTGACGCATCGCTCGCTGGTGTTGGTGTTGGTGCTGTGTTGGCTCACATAAAACAATCGGTAACACACGTATTATTTGTTAGCAAACAAGCACTCGGAAAAAGGTTAAATTTGTTCACGGTAAACAGATAAAATGCCACTGACAGGCCCAATACTATCAACTTCACCATTCCAATCCGTACGCATAAACAGGGCTGGTGTGTGCGACTGTACCACTGGTTGCACTGGTAGTAGTGGTGACCACCGCTTCCTATGCCAAACGGGATTTAAATTGCCCCTTTCATTTAGCCTTGCTGCTGCTGGTGGTTCTGCATAGAAACTAACCTATTTATTCGCAGTTGTGCATACTGTTTGGCTTGGAATCGTTGAATGTTGCACAGCTCAGTACATATGCAACAACGGCTTCGCTACTGCTTTATAGCCACTAAACACACTCGGAACACGGGGTCACGACAGTTCGGATGCGTACGAAGAACACGATGCCTGAAGTAGTTGAAGCATTTTAAAGATCGTGATGATCTATTACCTTTCACTTTCACCTGCAGCAATAGTTCTATAACGCAAAATACGCAGTTTATGGAACAATTTTAAACAAAATCTTCTGGGTAACGCAGCAGCGTGACCTCTCACTTCGAAGTTTTTTTGTTTTTGAAGAAGAGAAAGAAGAACAAACATATCCAAAACACCAAAACGACCAGCTGTCAAAACGATCAGTGCTGCTGCCGTTCAACCCAGCCTCGATTGTAAAGATGGGAGAGAATTTTCACCAGCACGAGATGCAAGATATATAAATCGTTGTTGGCGCCGTCGGTAGAAAGAGATGTAGAAAGAGAGCTAACCCAGAGAGCTAGGTAGCCAGAATAACCCACGTGACATGCTCTCCTAAAATATTTTCGACACTCTGAGTCTATTCTCGGTCCGTTGGCAGATCGAAGGCCAGTGTGGCTTTTTTTACCAACACGTGGTACCAATTTAGTAATTTTCAAAAGTAACATTTTCAACCAAATACCCCGTAAACGGATAAAAAATAACTCGCAGTTACTATATATTAAACTAAAACTTTTATTCGTAAACCTATTAGCACATTAAAACCGCCTGAATAACGTTTCTGGTAATTATTAATGACATACTAAGCTATAAATCAAAAAACAATTGACCAAAAATATACTGCGGGGTTCGTGGATATGTTGTTACTCCGACGGTTATCTAATTGTTGACGAATTTAAACAAATCGTACCACCATGAAATCTTCTCCAAAACCGTCCAAAAATTGTCTCAAAAATTAGATGGCAATACCCAATACATTAGATGGCAATACAGGGAAACAGCTGCTTTTGCTTCTTCAACAATGTGTCCGTATTCGCCCCTGGAGGGACAGAAATCGAATCAAATTGATCATTCAGTGCAGCCCGGGTGCAGCGTTTTTATCACGGAACAACATGTGGGTTTCAAAACCGATTCGTTTGGTAACTTCGATCGAATTAGTCACTTTAGGGTCGTTCGTAACCTCCGATGATAAAACTAACCTCCGTCGCGCTATTGTACTTGCAAGCACCCGTATGCTTCCGTAATACAATTTCACTGAAAGCTGATCCTGTCGCACGGCGATTGCATTAGAATCTGCCCTATCCGCTAATGGTGGTAATTTCTTATTAGCACCCCATTTTTCCCCCTCAACCGATGACGCGTCATGCTGGGCGCGTGGCCGCATGTTCTCGCGTGTACCTCCGCAGACATTCGAAACTAGACAAATAGCGTACAAAAAAAGGGGACGCGACTTGTAAGGGAAGGGGGACAAAAAAGGACTGCCAAGCATACATCACTCACAGCCGGGACGCGCCGTAAATTGGAGAACAAAAACTAGTCGAGAACCCAACCCATCCAGACGTCGGACGTGAGCATAGTTCCGGTGGAAATGGTAATGGTGATGATGACGATGCGATAAGACGATGATTATGATGCGATTTGGTCTAACTCAAGGCTAACACGCAATACACATCCTTGTGAACGGGTCGTCCGAAATGGTCGATGGACGTGCGTGTCCTTGATCCTAATACAAGTACCTCGTTTTACAGGTATATCCTTCAGAATATTCCCCAGATATCTAGGACAACCCGGTAGTTTCCGCTATCACTGAAAAGAACATTCCAATCCTAAAAACCATGTGCGCATTTCGTTTCCTTCTTCCCGGTAGTTAATGGTGGAATGCATGGATTCCACCGGAAACCGGTTGTTTCATTAAGCGAAGTGGCTCTCCTGTTATCTCCAACGGCCCCGTACTGGATTAATGTTTTTTTTTTTATTGTTAACGCGAACGAACCACTTTTTACCATCCCATAGCACGACAGCGCGCAAGTTTGGCCCTCGTTTGCGAGGTAAACCCGAATCGCACAAAAAACTATCCCTAATTCCGGATATCCTGGGTTCAACCAGAGTTGGGCCGTCTCACAAACCGGAAGAAGGGCAGGTTGATGTGCAGCCAACGATAGTCCGGCCGATAACGATTGCCTAACGCCCATGACCGATTTCCTTCCGGATGATTGGCACGCAAGTTCAAGGTTTTTTTTGCTGTTGTTGTTCCTTCTTTCTCTGATATCCTCACGTCATCCGTCGCACTGGACGTGCCTTTTTTGTTTTTGGCAACATTTTTTTTCTTTCAGTTCATTCTGTTAGGCTTCTTGCAGGTAGTGTTTGTCTCGGTGCGTTTGTTTCTGTAGGTCAGTGGGTGTTTGCTTCTCGTGTACTTCTACCGAGAGAAATCAACTTTACGACCTCTAGCGTTGATTGATTTGTTGCGCTACCTTTTAATGTGACTTTTTGGAAATAAGTTACTGCGTTTTTTTTATTAGATATATTTTTTTCATGAAAAATGAACTTACGCGTTCGAATATCTCAGTCCATGCCTACTACGCCTCTTCTGTAAAGGCGAATTAGCACGACTCAACGTGCTGGGATAGTATGACGTCATTCTACTGTCACGGCCAGCTCACCACATCGCTGCTTTATCTAACCAAAAAGATCCTTGCGCTTACTTCGATTTGTCAATTAATTGACTATTTAAATAGATCCATAATTTGAAAGATGTTATCACGATATTTCTCACATTCGCTTTGATTTATCAAACGAAAACAACAATATACATATACTTACACATTTTATTAATTACGCATACAACAATTCTCCCTCCCCGGGAACAGGAGACTCGCCACATCGAACCACACCTTACTTCTTTGCACTTTTCCTCTTCGCCAGTGCGCGCTTCTTGCGCTGAATGTTCCGCAACCGTGCCTGCTTCTCCCGCTCCATCTTTTCCTCCTTTTCCAAGCGCGTCTTCACGATCTGCTCGGCCGTCTTCATCCCCGTACCGCGCATCTTGCGCAGGTCGGCCTTTGCATTGTGCCGTCCCCAGTGCGTGTGCGGATAGTGTCGTTGGTGGATCGGAACCGAAGCCATCTTATCGCCATCGCCATCATCATCGTCCGATGCTTGCTGATCCGCCAGCAGCTTCTCGTCCGTCTTCGTGCGCTCCTTCCACTTGTCGTACCGGCCCGTCTTGTAGGACGCGGCAATCCATACGCCGTGCTCGGTGCGTATCTTGCCCGCCTTCGGGTTCTCCACGTTCACCATCTTCTTCTTCTTGCGGTCCCATTTCTGTAGCTGGCGGTGCATCCGCTGCCCGTCCGCCGTATCGCCCACCACGCTCAGTTCAGCCGAGTTGGCCTGGCGCGCAAAATTATCGATCGCATAACCGTCCTCTTCCACCGCATCCTTCGCCTGGTACGCGATAAAGTGCTCCTCGTCGCGCACAGACCGCTTGGCCCGTTTTGTTGGTTCGTTCGCGTCGTCGTCCGACGCGGCCACTTTCGCTTTCTCCCTCAGCTGCTCTTCCGCTTCCTGTTCGGCCAGCTTGCGCTTATGTTTTTCGATCTTTGCTTCGTCCGCCTCGCGTTTCTGCGTCATCGCCACTAGCTCGCGGGCGTGCGCCTTCGGGTTCAGCTCGAAAATGGTCGCATGCGGGCGGTAGCTCTTCATGCGCGAAAGAAAATCATTCCGGAATGCATCCGCATCGACCGTGGCCGGTTTGTATACTTTTGGGATCGCCTCTTCCACCGGCTCGACCTTTTTGTCCTTTTTAATTTTCTTCTGCAGAGCAAGCGTTCCCTTCCGACTCATCTTTCTATCCCGGTCCTGGCCCTGCTCGGCGTTTTCACGCACGAAATCGGTCAGCACGCCCAGCTCATCGATTTTAAACTGCTTCGCACGCTTATTCGACGCTGCCGATGCTGCCGGCCGGGTTACGATGTACTGTTTGTACGCGTTGTTACTCACTCGGTAGGCTGTCGTCAGGTCGATGTTCTGCACGTACTCCTGCACCAGCAGATGCTCCGTTTCCTGCGTTTCGGGCGGAACGATCCCAAGCGTGTTCCGATCGGTCGTATCGAGCGGACGGTTCAGGAACAAGTGCAGATCGATGAGGTGCGCGATATCATCGTTCGAGAAGATGGAGTAGGCCGTACCGGAGCGCCCCGCACGCGCACAACGACCGACGCGATGAATAAACAGTTTCGGTTTACCGGGAAAGTGTAGATTGACCACGTAGTCCAGCGTCGGTATGTCGAGACCGCGGGCCGCAACGTCCGTCACAACGAGCACGTTCACCTTGCGGTGCGTAAACTTGGCCGTGTTAATTTTACGCGCTGACGCATCCAATCCGGAGTACACGTGCGTGTTCGGCACGCCGGCTTTGGTGAGCATCTGCATGTGTGAAAAGAAAGAAAAAAAGTAGAATCGAGATTAACAAGAGAGTTGCGCCGCCGAATATCTCATCGCTTCCGCCACTCACCAACGAAATCAACTCCACGTGGTGTTGCGTACCGGCAAAAATCACCGTCTGGGCCGTGCTCGGTATTACCTCCCGCAGTAGCACCAACAGGGTTGCGTATCGCTCGGCAGGGCGACAGTAAATGTACTTCAGATCCAACGTGTCCGGTATCTTCGATTCCACGTCCAACCGTATCAGCACCGGCTGACACAAGCCGGCCGTCGCAAAGTCAACCATCAGCTTCGGCAGTGTCGCACTGAACAGCACCATCTGGCGTGCCTCCGGCAGTCGCTTGATCGTCTCCGTCAGCTGCTCCCCGAAGCCCATCTCAAACAGGCGATCGGCCTCGTCTAGCACGCAGTACTGCACCGAACTCAAGCGCAGATCCATTTCCACGCACAGATGCAAAAACCGACCCGGTGTTGCCACGATCACATCCGGCAGCGTATGAACCGCCGCGAACTGCGAATCCATCGAATCACCGCCCAGTACCAGAATCGTCTTCAGATCCATAAATCGGCCCAGCTGCTTGATGAACTTGAACGTCTGGATGGCAAGCTCACGCGTTGGCGAAAGTATTAGCGCCCGGGCACCGCCACCCGCCTTTGCCTCTCGCTGCTTTAGCTTCTCGAACAGCGGTATCAAAAAGCAGCCCGTCTTGCCCGATCCGGTTTTAGCCATCGCCACCACATCGCGCCCGTCCATGATGATCGGGATGGTTTTGCGCTGAATCGGTGTTGGTACCTTGTAGCCCATCTTCAGGATGCCTTTGAGCACCGGCGGACTAAGGCCCATCGCCTGGAATCCACCGGATTTCTTTTTGCCCTTCTTACCACCCGGTCCGTCCGCCTCATCGTCGTAATCGACTTCCGCCTTGTGCAGCGAAAAGCCAGGCACTTCTTCCAGCGCCATTGCCGGGCTTGATATTTGGGATTATTTTTTTTAACACTCGCGATTCTTTGTTTTTCCGGCCGGTCCACGGAGAGGGTTTGTTAATTGAAGAAACACGAGGTTTCACGGGTTGTTTACAACCGCGTGAAACGTGCTGTCAGTTGGTGACAGATGGCGACTGTCATTTTGTGCTGTCAGTAGGTGTGTAGCTGGAGTTGTTCTAATTATTATTTGTACTAATATTTATAGCATACTTAAATTAGCCGTTGGCAGTAGACGAGCAATATAAGTTTTTCCACAAACTGAATACGTTTTTGTTATCTAAATCTAACAAAATACAGTTGGTATTTAACTAGTACCGTATTGTAATACAGTACTAGCTAGTTAGTACATTTTACAAGATACATTTGCCTGCACCGATATATTGTATTCTGTTCTAATTATGAGAGAATGTTCAAAGTTAGGTAAAATGTGAGAAAAGAGATTTATTAAAATTAACCGATACAATTAAGTTACATCCCCACACACCGTTGGCCATTACTGTGCGGATTGCGACATTGGCTGGTCCGTTTCCTGATCGTCCGAACGCACGGCACTCATCAGTTTCGCACAAGTCTGATACAGCAACGGTTCACCGTCCATCGTTTCTCGCAACTCTCGGCACATCCGCTCAAATGTCGACTCCTTTAGCTGACCCATCCGTATGGCCGCCCGAATGATGCCTTCGTCGATGGGTCCGACAAGGAAAAAGATCGCCTCCCGTATTTCCGCACAGGCCGTCTCCACATCGAACTCCCCACCATCGTCCACCTCGCTGTCGTCCTCCTCCATCGCATCTTGCGCTGGTTCTGCCGGCGGTGCTGCTGGCATCGACGGATTTTGAAGCGCTTCCGCTAGCTGCTCGTAAATCTGCACCATATAGACGAACGACTCCGCCCGGAAGTGGTACATAAGCCCGCTGTAGATGTTGCTGATCGACACGAAAATACAGACGGTATTTTTGGACACCGGAAACAGTACGTTTAGGTTGACGAACGAAGCGAGCACACGGTGCACACACTGATCGACCTCACTCACGTATGACTCGTACAGTTCGTTCGCATTCACTATGAAGTGTTCGTGAATCTCGAGAAAGCGACGCATCGTTTTCACGTCCTTTACGGTGAGCGTTTCCTCGTCGAACCCATCGCTACCCGTCCGAATCGGAAGTGGGTAAAGCTGCCGGAATGCCTCGAACAGTCCTTCCAGTAGGCAGCTCTTTGCAAACAGTCGATAGAACTCGTTCAGTTGGGCATAATCCACTTCCGCCTCGGTGAAGCGGTTTATCATTGCATTAACCGTTTCGACCGTGTGTTCCAGTAACGCACGGTTGGTGCTGGTGGCAAGGATCAACGCAATTTTCTCCGTCAGATTGTCGACCTGCTTCATCACGGCGAACCAGTGATACCGTTCGTCGTCTGACCGATCGAAGAGCGTCGTTAACGTGCGCATCAACTGCACCAGCACCGGTGCATCCGTCACGGATAGAAAATCGCAAAGCGTCACGAGCAGTGCGCTCTGGCTGTGGAATAAGGCATGCATTTCCTCCACACAGCACATATTCCCGATAATGCCAAACAGGATCTCGATTAGACGGAAATCTTGCGAACCGGCCGATAGCGCAAGGAATAGCTCGATCACATCCTGCTCGAGCAGAAATCTCACCACATCCGGTTCAATCGTCATGTCCCACAGATTGCAAAGATCGTGCTCGAATTCTTCGTCTTCCTCCAACAAACGGTCACCTTGCTTCGATAGTTTCAGGATGGTCGAAAGAACGAAACGCTCCGAATACATTGTCTCGCCGATTCGGTCACCCTTGAGGGATTGCAGTTTCTCCTGCAGCTTTGCTTCGTCCTGTTCTTCGTCTGCAGCATCCTTGCTAGAGGATGGCTCTTTTTCCTTGGAATTTGTGCCGTTTGTGCTACTGTCTAGAGGCTTTTTTTGGTCCTTTTCCGATGGTTTGCTTTCTTCAGCTTGCTTCTCGTCGCTAGGGGTATCTCCTTGTTCAACGATTTGTGTGTCGTTGCCTTCGCTTGCATTATCCATTCTGCTTATTGTACTGCTCGTGAAAAGTAGATTTCTCTGAGTCGCACTTTCACTTTAAACTCCGGTTGACGAATTAGAATTAGTATTTTTACCACCAAACTTGTTTGAAACATAAGAGCAAAGCCTCGTTTAACAATTTGTTTGGTTTGGATTTTTATTGTCTGCTGTCGATTGTAAACAACCACAAAATTTAATTCTGACAGCATCTCGTCCTGCTTCTTTTTCTTCCACTTCTGCTGCTCGAAGGGATTGTATGGAGCAAAACTGTTCGAATGGCACCGTGAGGAAATCGAGCTTTATTTGTTTACCTTTTTCAAATAATCACAAACCAATCGCAAAACAAAACTTGGTGCATTTTTTCTTCGCTCGCGAAACGAGAAGCAAATGGAATTCCGTTTAAGTAATGATTCGTGTAGAGTTTGTCTCGGGAAAGCGTTAGATGGTAAACAACTATCAGAATCGGCCCGAGGAAAGACACACGCGGGAAAATCCTCTCTGCTGGATCTGTTTCATCTCTGTACGGGATTTCGCGAACCAAACGCATCCCAGTTGCTTGCAGCGAGTTCATTCTTCCCGCTCAAGATATGCCCGACGTGCGAAGGACTTCTTCTCGCCGCCTATGAATTACGCAGAAAAAGCACCAAGTCGGAGAACGTTCTGAGGAATATTTTGAAACTTTACGAGAACGACGACGATTCGTTGATAGCCGAGCACGATGAAGGACAACAGAGAGACAAAGCAAAGGACGAGGTAGAAGGATTCCACGCAATCGTAGAGATCGAAAGTAAAACACCAGAGAAAGAGCAACTCCATCAGGAACTTATTTTGGAGAACTATAGCGAAACGATTTTCAGCAAAGACGACGAGTATGAGCATGAGCATACGAGTAATAAAACTGTTCCGAATGAATGCCAAACCATTACCAGCTCTCATGCTCACCTGCACCAGTGCGATCTTTGCCAGATGCGTTTCACTCTTCCAGAGAACCTCCAC